>KQ986447.1:38611-76966 GCA_001598015.1 Dorcoceras hygrometricum
CGAAGATGTCGACTGCCCTTTCATATGAGCTATATGCTAAAACTGATATCGGGAGTCATTTTGATCAAAGTGCAAAACGGACCACATAGAACTTATATGCCATGATCAACTGAAAATGATATTGAACTTAATGAGAAGCTGGGCTATCATCCCCTGTTTCTGCCATTGAACTGTTTATTGAATTGTTTACGAAAATGATATTGTTCATTGAGTTCCTTAACATATGTATTGAACAGATGTCCACCTGTTTTATGAAATTGTTACTACTCAGGTTTTACTTGCTGAGCCTTTAGGCTCACTAGCTTTTAAAATGGTGCAGGTACGACAACTGGTGGAGGAACAGCAGGTGAAACTTGAAACCAGCAGATGGGTGGCGTTGTGTTTATCCAAGGCCTACGTTTTCCGTGTCTAAGTTGTATTGTTTTGATTAGATTGTACTGTATTAAATCAGTAGCAATGGTTGTATATTTACCTAGAATATCAGCTGTTGTAATTCGCAATTGCAAAGTTATATGAAATACTCTGTTTTCCGCAAACGTTTTTAGTAGTTAGCGCGCAATTTAAGTACCTGCTGATCTTTGAGCTCGTCGTTTGTTTTGTTCTTTTCAAGTTATAGGAAATACAGCCTATAGCGAATTATCTTTTAGCCCTTCTTTTATTCGAAAATTTTTGTTTATCCCAATTCTTGTGGCCCCGTTGGGTTCGGGCGTCACAACTACAATGGAAGTCATTTTTGTTTTTGATTCACTCAGCTAATCTAATCAGCTCTCTCAAATATGTGAGTGAATCATGAGTGAGATTTACAGTGTATACTCAATCTCTCGAGGATAAAATCTCATACACTGGGAAGTGCTCTTGTCCGAGCTGGTTGTTCGATGTCTTCCCAGGGTTGTGCGTTCTTCTGTACATTTGGGTTCTCAAAACACTTTTTCAACTTCTCTTTTATGCACCCTTTTTCATGTGCTCTGCTCTTGATATTTATATCCTGATGTAAAGATTTGTCCGTTGGACACAAAGTTGTAGCCTTTGAAAAGTCTTCTGACACTGTTGTACTTTTCGTCCTTTGTCTTTAAATGTGTCGCAGGCTTTTCCTCACTTTAAGCACATGAGCACTGTTCTGAGAAGACAATACAAGCAAATCGATTTGAATACTGAAAAGCATTTGTCGTATTCTTGTATTCAAATCACTTTGCACGTAGATTTGATAGCATCTGCCGTGCTATCTGAGCTGGTTTGACCTTAACCATCTTGCCAGCTTATCGCCGTTTTGGTTTGCACTGAGCTGGTTCTTTGCTTCGAGCTTGTTGCTTCATCAAGCTGTTCAAAGCTCTCTTCTTCTCCTCTTCTCTGTTAGGCTCTTGGGAAACTTTTCTAATTTACTCTTGTCATCTACTCTTGTACTACAGCTGCTACCGAGCTAGTTTGTCCTTAACCAGCTTGGTTTTAATATGCTCCTTATGTCTGAGCAGATTCTTTTCTTGAGCTATTCTCTAAGCTGGTCTGCATCAGAGTTCTTCCGGAACAATGCAGAGCTGATGCAATGTGCTTATCCAGCTCGCATCTTTCCATACCAGCTTATCTCTATCCTGATCGAGTACCCCCTGCATACATATTCTTCCTCTGCTCCATCTACGGGGGTCACCTCGAGCTTGTCCAGCCTCTCACTAAATCAGCAGCTAGTCTCTGGTCTGGTCTTTCAACTGAGTTCTTCGTACTGCATCAGATCTGCACTTGATCACTATGGTTGTACTCTGTTCTGCACTTGGTCACCACACTTGTGAACTGCACGTTATCTGTACTTGAACGCTGCACTTGATCTGCGCTTGAACAGTTCTGCTCTTCACTCACTGTGCTTGATCACTGAACTGCTCTTGTACCAAGCTGGTGAACCAGCTTGATGTCTTCTGCGACCTTGTAAAAACAGTGTTGTTCCAGCTCGGGCGTACCCTCACTATTCCAGCAAAGATATCTTCAACCGAACCAGCTTAGACGTTCCCTTACTGTTCCGGTTTGGATATCTCCTTGCTTCTCCAATCAAGTGCACTACACATCGCACGTAAACCGTTAGTCAAATATAAGCAGGTTTGGTGTCAATCAAAATTCAGATTCAGATCTGCAAAAACAGATCCAACAAACTATGATGAACTGATCTAGGTAAGGATGTACGTGATTTATGAGATCCATGAAGACGCTGGAGCATTAGTCAACCCAAACGGCTTCATTAGAACTCGTAGTGCCCACAGTGAGTCCAAAATGTTGTCTTATGCACATCCGTCTCCTTCACCTTCAACTGATGATACCCTGATCTGATATATATCTTTGAGAATATCGAGGCCCCCTGCAATTGATCAAATAGTACATCAATACTTGGTAGAGGGTATTTGTTTCACCGTCACTCGGTTCAACTCCCTGTAGCCAATGAAATGTCTCATGATCCCATCCTTGTTCTTCACAAACAGTACTGATGTGCCCCAGGGAGAGGAACTGGGGCGCACAATCCCTTCTTGAGCAACTCTTGTATCTGATCTGTCAACTCTTTCATCTTTATGGGAGCTAGACGGTACGGTGCCTTATAGATTAACACTATGCTTGGCATCAAATCTATCAAAAATTCTACTTCCCTCTCAGCTGGGACACCAGAAATATTGTCTGTGGAACACATAGAGGAATTCTCTGACGACCTATGCCTCTTAGATTACTCGGCTAGCTTCTTCCGACACTGATACAATGCTGGCTAGAAATCCTTGACAGGTCGCCCCCCTCATAAGTTTACTTGCCTGCATGAAAGATATCACTCGTGGCACCTACCTGCATCTGGATGCCTCCAAGATAAATGACTTCCCACTGGGCGGTCTAATACTCACTATTCTCCGGTTGAAGTCAATAAATGCTTCATTCACTGTCAACTAGTCATCGGCCTCGGCCATAGGTGAGACTATCAAGTCCGTCGAATAAGGTTCCCTTGAAATTTGAGCTCCACATCTCTGATAAATGAGTGGATAACATCTTTTCCTCTGATGATACTTTCACACCGAATCCCCAACTCAACCTCTCCGATGTGATACCCATGCGTACTACAAATGACTATGCTATGAAAGAGTGTAGGTTCCGAATCTAGACGAGCATTTAGGGGAAACTCCTGAAAAGAAAATTTGACCTATTACCAAGGTACTGTCTGTGTTCGCTTGCTCTTATTGCATGATGAAAACACTGCCCAGGATAGCCCACCTCAACTATGGACATGCAGTGGATATGTGATCCAGAGCCTTGAACTTGAATCACACATTCATCTTTTCCAGGTACGTTACGAAATGTCTGCACTGACTCTTTGGACATAACGGTATATAATATAACTGTGGGACAGCAGGCCTCTGTTGTTGCTTCCCTTGTTGCTTCGAGTACCTAGGTGGACCTGCGTATGGCCTCTTACCTTGTTGCTGCACTAACGGGGGTAACGTCTATTCCTCTGCACATCATGCTCCATCTCTCGGAGCACCCTCTCAGCACAGAGAGTTGCCGCGGATCGATGGGGTAATCAGTCAACCCCGCTACTTGCACATCCCTTTTGATATCCGGCCTCAATCCTTCCACAAAGTGCTTCAGCTTCTCATTGGCATTATCAGCGATCAGTGGCATAAAGTTGCTTCCACTATCGAATTTTCGAACAAATTAATGAACCGACCTACCGGCACCTTCTGACCATATACGGGCATTAACCTCAGTATATATTTGGTGCATCGCACCCTATTCCCATCCTTCAGCTCCGTGACGTCTAAAATCATCTCTAGGGTACCTAAAATTTCCTTCAGAATCATCTTTAAGAATTGCTTATAAACCGCCTCTGGTTTCACCCTTCGAGCAGCCTCAGTCTACTTCTCGAGTAATCGTGTCAAACATGCTAACAACTATCCACTAGCCTCAGGGGGTGGAGGTGGAGGTGGGTCTTGCCTCTCTTCCTCGTCCCCCGAGTCCCTGCTCATTCATCGTCTGGGAGGCATTTTTGTACTTACAGTCCTAGATAACACATAACCAACATGCATCTATGGTAAAAAATTTGATCCAATACTCTATTAACATTTAACTTTAAACATGCATACTTAAAAACTTTAAAAACTTACAAACTGGAGGCGTGACTCTTGAGCTTCTCGGAACCGACAGCAGGCACAATCCTTCAGGACCATGCTCTAATACCAACTGAAATGCCCCAGACTTTACCAGTGTCACCACTGTACCAACACTGGTCTTTTCAGTGTGTTTTGTCCTCACTCGCACGTACCTCGAGAAAATTTCCAGGGGGTCACCCATCCCAAAATTTTCTCAAGTCAATCACGCTTAACTTTGGAGTTCTTAAGTGATGAGCTCCTGAAAAGAAGATGAACCTTGTTGGTATGAGTAGTACCAATTAAATAAATTAATCCTAACTCAACTAACCTCAACTACGTCTATAACTTTCCAGTTCGTATTCCCTCTCATTCCGGTGTGGGATCGGTTCATTTATGTGCCCCTTCACGTAGAATCCTGGCAGTAGCCGCTTATTTTTCATGCAACCTTTTGGCATCGGAGATCACTCTCCTCCCTCTTTTGAGCCCCGAGAGTCACATGCCCACCAGCTTTCACTTGGTTCGTCCCCGAACCACATCGTAATAAGAGAGGCCGGCTCTAATACCAACTGAAACGACCCGAATTTTCTAAAATATTTTTCCTTTAAATAAAAAGGGCAAGAAATTTCTTTTTATAAACCGTTACAGTCACTTTACGTGAATAGTACTGTTCACATGAATAGGAGTCTCAAAAAAAAATTTCCAAAGATTTTCGCAAACTAGAAATTCATCATTGTGAGACTTAAAATCAAATAAAGTCATATCACAATTAACTTATATCTCAAGGAAAATTTGAAACCTCGAAGTCTCAAAAGCGTATATTTAAAAATAAAATCTATAATGCAAACCCTCCTCCAAAAATTCTCATAAATTTCCATCAACATAAAACACAAAAGCTGCGAAGGTCTCGGGAGTGCGCTGCCCATGTCCGAGATCCTCAAGTATCATCGCCTCAAACCTCAACGTCACTCTCACCTACACAATCAGATTTGGTGAGCCTATCGGGTCAGCAAGTTCAAACTTGAATAGCAAATAATAAATATACATTCACATGCATTAAAATATCAATACTAAAAGTACATTTTAAATTTCAAAATCAGAACTCTAAAATAACTTTAAACTTAAACCTTAACTTCATACCTCGTCTTTCAAAATTCTTTAAATAAAATTTGACCTCAAGTCCTCAAAGTAACATCATGGCATGTAAATAACAAAAAAAATCCTCAAAGTAACATTTTTGGTGAAGTTTGCTCATTGATGCGACTCCTTTATTCGCTTGATCAAGCTATAAACCGTAGTACTAGGTTAGAATAGCTCTACGTAGCTCTTACGCCGTAGTCACTATCCCCCTCTAATGTGGCTCTACGGACCTCATGCGTCGTAGTCACCATATTCCTCTACGCCTTGGTCACAGTCAATTCGCATTCCTCAAAATATTTTTCTTCCTTTTCTTTTAAACATCAACATCACGTCTCATGCCATTAATATCATCAAAAATTAATCATTTTCATTTTTCAAAAGCTTTATACCTGTAAACATGTTTTCGATGCGATATAAAATATAGAGAATTTTATCCAAGATCAAACGGGATTGTTCTAGGCTTCTCGACGGGCTACTCGGACACCGAATGGTCTCAACGAGTCACCGGACAGCCCGAACACTTCACAATCAACCCAAGCCTAGAAAATATAATTTTACTCATCTTAAATATTTTTACAAGCCATAAACACATTGTTCGGATGCTTTCGGGGTGCTGCCATGATCTCTAAATTTTCAGCCCTACGTGCTGCCTCTCCTTGGCTTCCCTACTGGTCCGTGCGACTTAATTTAAATTTCCTCAACTTCTAGTCCATGAACTCATCTTAGGATCTATCCTTAAATGGTTTAGGACCTATATAACCACAAAATAAAGTACTGGACAATCGCGGAAAGGCGCACAACACAACCATACTCCCTCCTAGCCTCGCCTCCTCTCACCCGATGGGATTGAATGTGCGTTGCCCCTACCTCGCGACTCCACTTCCTCTCCAACCCAACCAGCTCACATTTAGAACTATTAAGGACCCTCTAATCCATGCCCCAAGTTCTGGACCAGCCCTACTAGTCGAGCCATGACAGCCCACTCATCACCTTGACCACCCAAGAACAAGACTCACACCCCACTCTCTTGAACGACACTTCCCGGCCTCAAACTCTAATCAGCCCTCAACCTCCCTCGACCAGCCATGAACTAGACCTAGTGGATTCCTTAGCTCATGGTTCAGACCCTATCCAAGACCCTAGATGAACCAAGGTCCCCTCACAAAGATTTACCCGAGCCGACCTTCACCCTCGACCACGATGTACCCATCGGATACCGCCTTTTGTCCAGCCTTAATCCCACCTCAAACCAACCTCATGCCAAACCCATGTGACCCTCTAGACGTCACTTATAAATCAAGCAAGGTCCCTGGTCTATCTAGGTCGGAAAGCAGCCCCGACGGACCATCAAGACACGAAGGCGACAAAGAAAGAATATAAAAAAAATACTCCAACCCTTCATGCAAATGTCCAGCCATTAAAATTATGGTTTCCATGCATCACTGACATAGAACACACATAATATAATCTGAAAGTGGCAGCAAGGAAGATTTAAAACTTTCCTTTCATTATAAAATTCTGGAATACACGTTACAAGGAGCGCGGAGGCGACGGAGAACGACTTTTAGACCTTCTCTTGACCTTGAAGGCCATGTTTTTCTTAGGCTCTTAGTTGAGTGATTTCGGATTATTTGGGGGAGGGGGAGGATGCTGAACGTGCGTTGTTTTCTCTCAAATTGGTTAGGTGAAGCTAAGTAAGCTTTGGATACAATTAAGGCCCGTTTACCATTAATTAAATTTCTCAAATTAAATCTCTATCAAATCTGATTTATAAACACTTTTATCGTAAATTTTATAGTCTGAAAATTAAAAAACTTTTTATATTCAAAAATATTAACTTGGCACTTACCGCTCTTTTGCCCGAAAATTCGCTTTCGTGAAAATAGCGCTCAAAAATCATATTTTGTCTAATCGTTAGAAAAATCAAATAAAGTCATTGTTAGAGTAGGTGACCAACTAGCCAACTTGTGGCGTGTGGATTCTTGTTGACTCTATGTAAAACGATATTTTATTTATGAAATTCGCATTTATATGACATTCTTTATCTTCATTATTATGATTGCAATTGTAGGATAAAAACCTTGAATGCACTATAGTGTATGTTAGATGTGATAGTGGATTTGATGGCTATCATGAAAATATCTAATAGTCACTTTGTGTTCTAAATGATTTCCTAGTCGATTGTACCGTCCAAAAGAGTATAAGGGTCGCTCGAGCTTGAGACTAGCATCTGCAATGCAAAGTACCATGTTTCATTGGTATGAAACATAGTGATGTTCTGAGCATACAGATGGATAGTGACCTGGTGAACTATCGAACTACCCTCGCTCGGACTTTCCAAGTGTTTATCATTTGTCAAGTGGATTAATTCCGAGGTCTTGGTTGTACAGATTAGTCCTTAGTAATCTAAACGTCATTGAGACTCTACATAATAGGTGCCTCACTTTGACCCATTTATCGACTCAGGGTCATCAGGTGGTGGGATTGGGTGAGGTCTCGATGCATGTAGGATTCGATGCTTCGTTATCAAGGATTCATCGCTCGCCCTTGTGCGTAGATATCCTATGCTATCTGTGAAGAGAATAGTGTGACAAATATTTGGCTAGAGTATTAGATGTGTTTTAGGTAAATGGATTTACATAGTAGCACATGCGATGTCACTATTTGATCTGCAAGATGTATGCATGGCTATCGAATCTCTAGAGACTCTCGGGTTACCAATGGTCGTTGATTCGATCGGGATATTTGAACTGAAAGGACCGTACTGTACGTTAATCACGACCAACGGTTTCTTGAAAGCACTATCAGTGATATCTGGGGGATCATGTGGCGATGTTGCTAGACGCTTTACCATGATCCGATGGATAAGTCCGAAAACGTGTTTTCGGAGTCACAAAAGTTGTGAGCCCATGGCTAGCTGTATCCCTGAACCATTGAGGGTCACACAAGTATTTTTTTTCTCAATTCCCGTACGGAAATTAAGCTCAATTGTTGAGTATAGTAGGAGAATGATGGAAGTGTGACTTCCTAAAATTAGCTGGGGATGGAAATGTGATTTCCTAAAATTAGCTTGGACTAGTATGACTACCTTAAAGCTGATAAGGGACTAACTGCTATTTTGGATTAGGTTGTCTGAAAAATTATTTTTGCATCATAATGTTCAGTTTGTAAACTGTGAAGATCGGTCCGATCTGATCCCCGATCATGATTATGATGAAACCACAACTATGAACTTGAAACCAATGTCCCCTGGGCCTGGGCCCGACCCAGGCCCATTAACCTGATTTAAGGTATTTATTGTACTCGCACCAAAAGTTGGGTTGAAAAATCTCCAAGTTGGAATGAGTACTCTCCCCTCCAATTATATTTTTCTCCCCTTCTCCTCCTCCCTCCTTCGCGTCGTCGTTCATCGCTGTCGTCGGTGCCGGCGCCGCTGTCGTCGGAATTTTGCCGACCATTTTGGCAAGCAGATTACGTTCGTAGAATTTTCGCTGGTTTTCTTGCGCAAACCAATGAAGGAATTGAGATTCCGGTCATGGACCGGATTAGGTGTTGATCCAGCCATTGAACCGTTGAAGGGCCAATTCCCTTGTGGAACTGGTCAGAGCCAGGCGCCTAGTCGCCAGCAAGGAAACACTCTAAACGTCCTATGTGTGTTTAAAACTTTAATTAGTGTATTGACCGTTCCCGGACTTCAAAATTGTTAAACTTCCACTGTGCCCCGGGAGCAGGATCCGGATCTGCCTCTGCGCCAACAGTGTGGTATCTGAGCGGATCTGTCAATGAACTATTCTGCCTGAATTGCATCAAAAATCTCGTTTTCCGAAACAAAATTTACGGGCCTGCCTGGGGCGGTCGAAGGGTTTTTGGGCCGATACTTGCTATCGGGCTTTTTGGTTGGACCAAAAATTATTTTTGAAAAATTTTGAGATATTGGAACTAATATTGTTTTAAGCCCAAAATTATTTGATGCAATTAAAATAACAAAATATGATTTTATTTATAAAATATGATTTTATATTTAAAATATGATTTTTTGGATAAAATCAAATTTGATTTTATTATTTTATTTATGTCAATTAAATGAATTAATTGAATAAATAATGTTGTTTGGGATGGTCGAGAGTAATGCCCAATGTGCTAGGTGTATGCTAGGTTTTATATTTCTTGGTTTTAATATTATTGAAATCATATCTAAGTGGGCCTGGTTTATGACCCGTTCCCACCCCTTTAAAGTGTATCTCTATTGACATGTATATTTAAATGTAAATATTAGACTTAGTGGGAGGATAATTTTGAAGATGGTGGAGATGATGGTCAAAGATATTGAAGACCGAAGACAGGTAAAACTGAAAGTTTATGTAATAGGATTGCATTTGCATACTGCATATCACCTAGGATTGGACCTAGATCCGTGCTTAGCAACCACGGATCGCATAGGTCTCGGTTATCGATCATCCCTATTATATATGTGATATATATCTGTTGAATCCACGAATTTAAATTTGATTTAAAATTATTGAGGCCAAATTTCAAAATTAAATTCCCTCATTTTAAATTTGATAAAATATCAAGATAAAAGTTTCATGATTAAATTGAAGGAACTTAGTTTATTGATAGAAATATGACAAAACGTGATCTAAGAGAGTCCTTCATAGATTGGCTTAAATATGGCTTGTACCGGCTAGTCTCACTGAGGAGCGTTGCTTTGTCCTAGAAAGTTGATTTTTAAGTGGGGCTTAGCCCCTCCAATGACCTGGAAGCACTCTTAGAAAATGTTAGTCAGTAACTTATAAATTGATCATAAAAAGAAAAGTTTATTCGATAAGATCATGAGGCTAAGGGAGTTTAATATCGTTTAAAATTTCCTACCTTCCATCAACAATTGGTGTGCGTCGATGCTACCCGCACATATGGCCCGTCTCATTTTATTGGGGGGTTATGTGTGTCGGAAAGCTGTGCTATTGACACTTGCTGTGAGTTGGATGGAACTCCCATGACGTTGGCTCATATTATTGGGGACGTTATGACGACCGTCATTACAATTCAACATTGATGGGTCATCTTGACACGTAATAGTAATCAGCGTCATATTATTGGGCACTTACTGGACGTGAGGTAAATACATGGAGGTTGCACCTGTTGCAATTGTGCTCTAACTTTTGAGGATCATGGTTCGCTGACATTATTCGGGACAGTGATTTCTTGATTGGACTTTGTGTACCCACTAAGGAAACTTGCTTTCTCGATTTCATTAATGGGAGGGTAATTCATAAAACTAAACGACCTTGTTTTATGTCTTAGCTTTTTCATAATAGTCTGTAATGCACGTCTATTTATCTTTCAGTATAAACTGCTGTAATTATGTCTTCGATCAAAAACACTTGCTGCACTGGATAGCAACAAGTTCACTGGCTTAAACTATCAAGATTGGCTCCGTAATCTTAAGATTGTGTTTGCTTCAGAGAAACTTCTCTACACGCTAGAGAAGAGCCCTTCGAAGGAGTCCCCTGCCAATGCCAGTCCTGAGGAGCTGGAAAAGCTAGAAAAATGGTGGGATGACGAGCTTAAAGAACGATGCTGTGCAACGAATTGCAGCGGCGATTCGAGAAGACGGGGTATGATGCTGACATACACCATCATTCAAGGAGCTGTACGGGGAGAACTCTCAGACGGTGAAGTTCACTAATGTAAAGGAGCTCGTGACGAGCCACATGATGAGAGGACTTCGGTCCGCGAGCATGGTGTCCGTATGATTGGGCTCATTGAGAATCTAGTGGGCCTCGAAATCACGTTTCCACATGAGCTGTCTGTGGATCTGCTTCTCCTCTCCCTCCCTGCTGCGTTCGACCCCTTTGTGGTCAACTTCAACATGAACAATCTGGATGCCACCCTTGAAGAGGTGGTAAACATGCTTGTCGTGTTTGAGGGAACCATAAAGAAGGACAAGACTGTCCTCCTTTCGGGCTCTTCTTCCTCTGCGAAAATGGGGCCCAAACTCAAGGTTAAGAAGCGTTCTGCCCCTGCGAAGGAGGAAAAGACTGCCAAGAAGCCCAAGGCAAGGGCTCCGAAGCCGAACAAATCTGAGGATGTTTGCCACCACTGCCACAAGCCTGGGCATTGGAGGAGGAACTGTCGGGATTACCTCGAGCAGTTGCGAACTGCAAAAGGTATATTCTACATTGAAATAAATATGTCTATTAACTCGACTTCTTGGGTACTTGATACAGGATGTGGATCTCATATCTGAAATCTTGCAGGTAATGACAGGAAGTCGGCGTCTTAGGGAGGGTGAGACCCACTTGAGGCTTGACAACGGAGCAAGGGTTGCGGCCGAAGCTATTGGAGATGTCTATTTATTTCTTTCTTCAAATTATAAGTTTTTGTTGAAAAACGTTTTATTTTTTCATGAATTAATGAAGAACATTATATCCGTTTCTATGCTTGATAGTGATGGATATTCTTGTCATTTTGCTAATTTGATTTTAAATATTTACAAGAATGAATGTTTAATTGGAATTTGGGAACGCAAAAACGATCTATACAATTAAATTTGAGAGAAGTTCCAACTCACGATGTGAAAACACATACAACAACAATCAAAAGGAAAAACGATAGTCTAAACCCGGCACAACTTTTGGCATGCTAGTCTAGGTCATATTTCCTTAAATAGGATGAACAAGTTGATTAGGAGCGACATGTTTGATATGTATGATATTAACTCCCTACCAACTTGTGAATCCCGTCTCAAGGGAAAAATGACAAAATTGCCCTTCACGGGCAAGCCTGAACGTGCACAAGGCCTATTGGATTTGATCCATACTGATGTTTGTGGCCCACTTAGCATTGGTAGTGAGTCCGGTCACACCTACTTCATCATCTTTTTCGATGATCACTCTAGGTATGGGTACTTGTACTTAATGAAGCACAAGTCTGAGTCCTTTGAAAGGTTCAAGGAGTTCGAGGATGAAGTAGAAAATCAACTAGGAAAAAGTATTAAAACACTTCGATCCGATCGAGGTTGAGAATACTTGAGTGTCGAATTTCAGGACTATCTTAAGAAGAATGAGATTCTCTCACAGTGGACCCCTCCGATCACACCACAACTCAATGGTGTAGCGGAGCGTCGTAATTGAACCTTGATGGACATGGTTCGATCTATTATGAGCTTCACTGAACTTCCTGCCTTGTTTTGGAAATATGCACTCGAAACGGGGTGTAATGTTGTTGAACAATGTCCACACCAAGGCAGTGGATAAAACTCCATATGAGATATGGATGGGCAAGCCACCCAAGTACTCGTACTTGAGGATTTGGGTATGTCCTGCTTACGTGAAGAAGACAGTGGGAGATAAGCTGGATAGTAGATCTGTGAGACCTGGAATTGTATTAAAAGATTAATCGAGTTTTTGAGGAATTCTGGGTGTTCGAGATTCTTTTTGAAGGTTTCGTTTGCTTTCTCGGGTCAGAAATCACATTTAGAGCAAATTTGGAAATTTTGGAATTTTCGATTTTGAAATCTGAAATTTTGATGAGATCTGATTGTTTGTGAGATCTGTTCGGATTTCTTGAGAAATCTGGTCGCAGCGTGTAGTTGATAGCGTAAGGTTTAAACGCTGTCGTTTCGTGAGATCTGGACGTTGCGTACTGTAGGTGAGATCTGTGCGCGGCGCTTTTTTATTTCACCGTGGGTTTAAACGTTGTGTTAGCTTTCAGATTTCACCGTGGCGTGCAGCATTGTTTTAGCGATCAGCTTTCAGCGCGTTTTGATCCAGATTCCAGCGTTTAGTTTTATTGTTCAGATCTCTTCGCGGTTTTGTAGCGCACGCGTTGGTTGACTTGTGGCGAAATCTGTTTCTGTCGGTGATAGTTTTAAGCAGATTTCTTGCCATACTTAGCAAATTTTCTCCCAACTTCGTTCTTCGTCTATAACCCTCGGGTTACTATTCCCATGAGCTTCTCCGGTGAATTCTTATCGTTTCCGACCATCGTTTGTCATGTTTGAGGTAGCGTTGGACTCCTCTCGTCGAGCTCTTTCATCTCATACCACTTTTGGAGGCTGTGGTTGGCTAGTTGTGGAACACGAAGTTGCTGGCCGTTTGTACATTTCGTAGTTCAGGTAGAACTTCGTTCCTTTGCAATGAGATCTTGTTCCTAGCCTTGAATTGAGCTTCCTGTTAAGTTGTATTAGGGTGTTAGTTGCTGGTTGAGCGTAGGACTCCCAGCCATGACTTTCTGTAGTTGGCCGTGAGCTTTTGTTGATGTTTCCCCTGTATCTTGCGTGTGTTCAGCAAGTCAGGATCAGATTTCACGGGCCTTGAATTGTGGTAATCGTTGCTTAGAAGTGAGGTACGGATTTTGAGCTTGTATTACAGCGAGGTTATGGCTTGGATAAATTGTGGTTTCTGTTTTTTGAGATGGCCGTGTATGCTTGTTGTTATGATTGCTGTTGTGCATATGATTTATGCTTGTTGTTTCAGCATGTTGCATACACGCATGTCATTCTGTTTCAGCTTTTGCAGCCACTGCCTTGTTGTTGTTGTTCTGATTCTTACCAGGATGCGAGGGCGAGCGGTGATTCCGCACTCTCATCTCCCTGCTGGGATTTGTTAGCCCATATGCGCCGAGTGGCTAACTACCACAATTCATAGGTTGGGCAACGGCAGGTTGAGCTATTGATGCATCTGGTATTGGTGGGCGAGTAGGGGTGAGTGGGTAGCGCCCACATGTCCTACACTCACCGTGGCCACATTTGATCTATTGCAGATTCCGTTGAGCTTTGCATTGAGTTCTTTGGCTCCCTTCCTTGGTTGTAGCCTTCGGCTGTTGTTTGGGTCTCATGCATAGCATCTGCATTTTTATTCTTGCTTTTTACTGCTGTTTTATAGTTGCTCTCCGTACTGGGGTTTGACCCCATGTCCCTCTGGGCTTGGTTGTTTTCCTTGCCTGTTTTCTTGTTCAGGTTATCCAGCTGGTCGTGGTGCTGACCTAGCTAGGGGTGCCCCAGGAGGTGGTTAGAGTATCCCAGTAGCATATAGCATATTTATATGTATCAGTATTGTTAGCCAGGGGATGCCCTGTGCTTTGTTGTTGTATTCTGTTGTTGGAGTCTGATGCTTGTGTTTGATGCTATACTGGCTGTATTGTTTGTTGGTTTTGCAAACTGGGATTATTTTGAGTATCGTACTATTTTTAATTATATCGTTTTAAACCGTCAGGCCAAAAGCAAAAATTTTACCCGCTTTTTAGTAGCTTCCGCTTGTGGTTGTGTGTTTTATCTCTGTTGTGAGCACGAGACCTGATAAGATCCATCTAATGCTACTTCATTGGGTATCCAAAGAATTCTATTGGATACTGCTTGTACTATCCCAATGAAACAAAAGTGTTTGTTTCTAGAAATGCCACCTTTTAGGAAA
This sequence comes from Dorcoceras hygrometricum, assembly GCA_001598015.1. Classification (NCBI taxonomy): domain Eukaryota; kingdom Viridiplantae; phylum Streptophyta; class Magnoliopsida; order Lamiales; family Gesneriaceae; genus Dorcoceras; species Dorcoceras hygrometricum. The sequence continues at coordinate 53,268 of KQ986447.1, forward strand.
AGGAATTTCTACTTGATATAAAAGGCAAGATAGTAGAACTCGAAGAAGTTCGAGAACCAACTGAAGTACCAAGTGAATCACCCACACCTCAAGAGCCAATCCTTGATATGGACACACCTAGGATACTTGAAAGGGTTCCTAGGGCTACTGTTAGATATGGTTTCCTTCTTGAAGATGATCAAAGTGATCAAAATGTTGGATGTGATCCAAGAACCTTGAAGGAGGCGATTTTCGATGTTGATTCTAATTTGTGTCTTGAAGCAATGCAATCTGAGATTGACTCAATGCATTCGAACCAAGTTTGGACTCTTGTGAATCCTCCCGAAGGAATAGTTCCTATTAGATGAGAATGGGTATACAAGAGAAAACTTGGACCTGATTGTAAGGTATTGACCTACAAGGCGCGACTGGTAACAAAAGGTTACACTCAAAGGCAAGGTGTTGACTATGATGAAACCTTTTCACCAGTTGCAATGTTCAAGTCGATTAGAATCCTGCTAGCCATAGCCGCATGATACGACTATGAGATATGGCCAATGGATGTGAAGACTGCGTTCCTTAATGGAAACATTAAGGAAGATATCTATATGACGCAGCTTGAGGGTTTCACATCTGTAGGAAGTGAGCTTAAAGTATGCAAACTTCAGATATCGATCTACTGTCTCAAGCAAGCATCGAGAAGTTGGAACCTGAGATTTGATGAAACAGTTAAAGAATTTGGTTTCATCAAGAATCCCGAGAAGCCATGTGTGTACAAGAAGGTAGTTAAGAATGCTGTGACATTCCTTGTACTTTATGTTGATGACATTCTACTAATTGGGAATGATGTAGGAATGCTGCAGTCAACTAAATTATGGTTGTCTAGTAGATTCTCGATGAAGGACATGGGTGAAGCGTCCTATATCTGGGAATACAGATCTATTGAGATAGATCAAAAAGGATGCTCGGACTCACCCAAGTGACCTACATCGATACCATACTTAAAAGGTTCTCTATGGAAGAGTCCAAGAGAGGACATCTACCTATGTGCCACGGGATCACTCTATCTAAGTTTATGTGTCCAAAAACTGATGAGGAGATAGAGAGTATGACACATGTGCCATATGCCTTGGCAATAGGTAGTATTATGTATGGTATGATCTCAACTAGACCGGATGTCACATATGCTCTGAGTGTCACGAGCCGCTACCAAACCAAACCCGGCCAAATGCATTGAAAGGTTGTGAAAGATATTCTTAAGTACTTACGAAGGACTAAGAATATGTTCATGGTCTATGGGGGTGGTGAACTGAAATTTGAAGGCTATACTAATTCTAGCTTCCAATGCTATGTGGATGATTCGAACTCAACCTCTGGATTGTATTCATGCTCAATGGTAATGATGTATCTTGGAAGAGTTCAAAGAAAGACACCATCGAGAATTCAACCACTGAGGCTGAGTACATCGCAGCATCATTTGCTGCAAAATAGGCGGTTGGATGAGGAATTTCGTTCAAGACTTGGGCGTAATTAGACACCATCGAGAATTCAACCACTGAGGCTGAGTACATCGCAGCATCATTTGCTGCAAAATAGGCGGTTGGATGAGGAATTTCGTTCAAGACTTGGGCGTAATTCCTGAAGGAGTTGGTCCAGTCCTGGTGTACTGTGACAACACGGGTGCCGTTGCGCAAGAAAAGGAACCTAGGTCTCACCAAAGATCCAAACACATATTGAGGAAGTACCACATAATCCGGGATATTGTGGCTAGAGGTGACATAGCAGTCGAGAGAGTCGTCTCCATAGACAACATTGTTGATCCACTTACGAAGCCCTTGACAGGACCATTATTTGAAAAACATCACGAAGCAATGGGACTACGTCTCATGAGTAGTTGGCTTTAGGGCAAGTAGGAGATTGTAAGAGTAGGTGCCCAACTATCCAACTTATGGCGTGTGGGTTCTTGTTGACTCCATATAAAACGATCTTTATTTATGAATTTCGCATTTATATGGCATTCTTTATCTTCATTATTACGATAGCGATTGTTGGATAAAGACCTTGAATGTACTATAGTGTATGTTAGATGTGATAGTGGATTTGATGGCTATCATGAAACACATCTAATAGTCACTGTGTTCTAAATGAGTTCCTAGTCCATTGGGTCGTCCAAAAGAGGATAAGGGCCACCCGAGCTTGAGACTAGCATCTGCGATGCAAAGTACCACGTTTCATTGGTGGGAACATATTGATGTTCTGAGCATAGATGGATAGTGACCTGGTGATCTATCGAACTACCCTCGATCAGACTTTCCAAGTGGTTATCATTTTTTGAGTGGATTAAGTCTGAGATATTGGTTGTACAGATTAGTCCTTACTACTCGAAATGTTATTGAGACTCTACATGATAGGTGCCTCACTTTGACCCGTTTATCGACTCAGTTGGGGTCATCAGATGCGAGATTGGGTGAGGTCCCGATGCATGTAGGAGTCGACGCTTTGTTGTCGAGGATTCACGGCTCGACTATACTATCTGAAGACAATAGTGTGACAAATCTCGGGCCAGAGTACTAGATGTGTTTTAGGTAAATGAGTTTACCTAGTAGAACATGCGATGTCACTATTTGATCTGCAAGATGTATGCATGACTATCGAATCTCTAGCAACTCTCGATTTACCAATGGTCGTTGATTCGATCTGGATATTTGAGCTGAAAGGATCGTACTATACGCTAACCATTACCAACTAGTTCTTGCAGGAACTATCGGTGATACCTAGGGGATCATGTGGTGATGTTTCTAGACGCTTTACCATGATCCAATGTGTAAGTACGAAAAATGTGTTTCGAAGTCACAAAAGTTGTGAGCCCACGGCTAGCTGTATCCCTGAACCATTGAGGGTCACACAAGTACTGGTTTCTCAATTCCCATATTGAAATTAAGTTCAATTTTAGTATAGTAGGAGGAAGGATGGAAGTGCGACTTCCTAAAATTAGCTAGGGATGGAAACGTGATTTCCTAAAATTAGCTTGGACTAGTATGACTATCCTTAAATGGAATCTTCCCTCGAGTGATTTCCTAAAATTTCCTAAAACGGAATCTTCCCTCCAGTTATATTTTTCTCCCCTTCTCCTCCTCCTTCCTTTGTGTCGTCGTCATCGTCGCCGCCCATCGCCGTCATCGGAATTTGCTCCGATCGTCTCGGCATGGAGATTCCGTTCGCAGAACTTTTGCTGGTTTTCTAGTACAAACCAGCAAAGGAATTGAGATTCCAATCGTAGACCGGATTAGTTGTTGATCCAGCCGTTCAACCGTTGAAGGGCCAATTCCCTCGTGGAACTGGTCGAATCCAGGCGCCTAGTCGCCAGCAAGGTAACACTCTAAACATCCTATGTATGTTTTAGAACTTTAATTAGTGTATTGACCGTTCCTGAGCTTCAAAATTTTTAAATTTCCGATGTGCCCCGGGAGCGAGATCCGGATCCATCGCTGCGCAAACAGTAATGTCACAAAAAGCATACATCCCAACAAAATTTTCAAATGTCGACGTCTCAAAACGTATAATTCAAAACCTGTAATGCAAGTTTTCCTCCCAACAATTCTCATAAACTATCAATATTAAATGCAGAAGCTACGAATGTCTCGAGAGTGCTCTGCCCGTGTTCGAGCTCCTCAAACGTCGCATCATCAAACCTCGTCATCATTGTGAGGATTGAGAATTTAGATTAGTGATTAATTGGTTGGATTTGGGATTAATCACGTGATTTTGAGGTTCCTGCTGAATTTTTTTGAGCGTCGCGTTAAGTTTTGGGAATTTCATACCGTAGCGATTTTGGAGCAAAAATGTTAGCAGCAGGTTACTGTAGCTCCTGCTGGTGGAATTTGAAATCAGCAGATATGGTGACATCAGCGTGACGCATGAAGATCTGCTGGCGTTGGTACGAATAGAGGTTGCTGCTGGTAGACATCGCGCGTAGCGTGAGATTGAACGAGGTAGTGACGCGTGTTAGTCAACATTTTGGAGCGTTGACTATTAGAGATCAGCAGATGCGTTCGTGAAAGAGATCAGCAGATGGGTTGAGTAATTGTCGCGGGAGCTATCGATAGATATGATGACGTAGGCGTGACGTATCCGTTGCTGCTGGTAGCGTTTACGTTGTTTTGGTTGCTGCTGATCAGCAGGCGTGCTTGTGCGAGAGCGTTGAAGCGGCGTCGTTTGGTTTAGTAGATGCGTCGTCGTTTTGAGAGTTGTCTCGCGATCAGCAGATGGTTGTTTTGCTTGCGCGAGAGCTGTTGTCTGCTGGTTTTATGCTACGGAGTCGTTTAGATAAGTTGGAACGGTGTCGTTTTGAAGTGCTTTCGCGCGAATGCTTTTGTTTGCTTCTGCTGATTTTGTTGAAGAGAAAGAGTTGGTATCTGCTGATCGTTTCCTGCTGGTTTCGTCGACTGCTTAGATAATCAGCAGATGTTGGAATTGAGAGATTATAAGTAGAAGTGTCGTTCGACACTTAGAAATATTTTGAACCAGCCATATCTTATCTCTTCTTCTCCAACCCTCGTCGAGCTACTGTTCACCGTCGTGTTCTATTGCCTTTTCCCGTTGATTCCAGCCTCCGTTGTTGACATTCTTGGTGGCGCTGGACTCCTTGAGACTTGCTCTTTCCATTGATGCTAGTTTGGAAGATAGGAGCGACGAGTTGAGAAATCCCGAAGGCCCTGCTCGTTCGTGAATTGCTGGTTTCGTTGCGTGAATTCAGCAGTTGGTTCTTTTGAGCTTTTGGGTGAGCTTTTCTTGTAGTTTGAGCTCAATTGTTAGTAGTTAATGCCTGCGTAGAAGTATAGGAATTGAATTAGACTTCTGGCCGTAGGATTAGCGTACTTATGAAGAGATTGAGCTAAGATTTTAAGTTATGTTGTAACAGATTTGAACTTCCAGGAAGTTCCTGCTGCGTGATTTGAGCCAGGAGAATCTGTTAGGTAAATTGAAGAGGAAAGGTACGAATGAGTGGTGACTACCGGATTCGAGTGTCTACCACCGAGCTGTGATGGGTTGACGGGCCCCGATGATCACGGACCGATGATTTCCCGGTTGATAGACCGTGGTATAGAGGCTTGAATTGAGTTGGCAGTTGATAGACTGGTCTAGCTATCCGACTTCTTGATAGCCCTCATGCATTCATAGCATTGATTTGTAGCATGTTGCATGTTTACCTGCTTTGATAGCTCTTCGTACTGAGGCTTGACCTCGTATTTGTTTCCTGCTTTGTCTTGTTGGGTCTGCGTGCCCATTTGCAGGAGCTTTAGGTAACCAAGCTGGGCAGAGTGGAAGTTCAGTTGGTCGATCCCCTCATCCCTGAGTCCCAGTTTACTTATGATATGTATCGAACCGGGGGATGCCCCGTGTTTTATTGTATTTGGGGATCTGTATGTTGAATTGATTTTTATGGTTACTTGTGGTATTGAGTTGAGTTAACTTCTATTTTGAATATCGAATATTTTGAATGAATGATTTGAAGTTCAGGCCATTGTATTTCGAAAAATTTTTAAGCCCTGATTTTAAGCTTCCGTGATTTATGCGCTTATTATGTGTTAATTGTTAGTAATTAGCACGGGGCCTGACAAAACATGTCACTCCTAACTAACTTGTTCATCCTACTTAGAGAAATATGACCTAGCCTAGCGTGCCAAAGTTGTGCTGGGTTTAAGTTATCGTATTTCCTTTTAATCGTTGTTGTATGTGTTTCGACATCACGAGTTGGAACATCCTTTAATTTTAAGGTGTATAAATCGTTTTCGCGTTCCCCAATTCCAATTAAACATTCATTCTTGTAAATATTGCAAATCGAATTAGCAAACATACAAGAATATCCATCACTATCAAGAATAGAAACAGAAATAATGTTCATTATTAATTCGGGAACAAACAAAACGTTTCTCAATAACAACTTCAAATCAGAAGACAGAAATAAACATCTCCTATAGCTACTGCAGCAACTCTTGCTCCATTGCCAAGCCTCAAGTGGGTCTCACCCTCTCTAAGACGTCGGCTTCTTATCATCACCTGCAAATCATTGCAGATATGAGATCCACATCGGTATCAAGTACCCAAGAAGTCGAATTAAGAGACATATTTTCGATATAGAACATACCTTTCGCAGTTCGCAACTGCTCGAGGTACTCCTTGCAGTTCCTCCTCCAATGCCCAGGCTTGTGGCAGTGGTGGCAAACATCCTCAGACTTGTTCGGCTTGGAAGACTTTGCCTTTGGCTTCTTAGTGGGCTTTTCCTCCTTCGCAGGGGCAGAACGCTTCTTACCCTTGCGTATGGGCCCTTCTTCGCAGAGGAAGAAGAGCCCATAAGGATGACGGGCTTGTCCTTCTTTATGGTTCCTTCGAACACTACAAGAATTTTAACCTCCTCTTCAAGGGTGGCTGCCAGCTTGTTCATGTTGAAGTTGACCACAAAGGGGTCGAATGCAGCGGGTAGTGAGAGGAGAAGCACATCCACAGACAGCTCATGTGGAAGTGTGATATCAAAGCCCGACAGCTTTTCAACGAGCCCAATCATACGAACCCCATGCTCGCGGACAGAAGTCCCATCGCGCATGCGGCTCGTCATAAGCTCCTTGACAGCCGTGAACCTCTCATGTCGAGAGTTCTCCTCATACAGTTCTTTGAGATGAAAGAGTATGTCAGCAGCATACTTTGTCTTCTCAAAGCGCCGTTGCATTTCGTTGGACATTGACGTCATCACATAGCATCGAGTCTTAAGCTCGTCGTCCCACCATTGTTGAAGCGTCACCAGCTCCTCAAGGCTGATATCGGCAGGGGCTTCCTTCGGAGGGCTCTTCTCTATCGTATAAAGAAGTTTCTCCGAAGCCAACACAATGTTGAGGTTTCGAAGCCAGTCTTGGTAGTTCAGACCGGTGAACTTGTTGTTATCCCTTATAGCAGCGAGTGAGTTTTTGATCGAAGACATTATAAATGCAGTTATACTGAAAAGAAAACAGACATACATTACTAACTATATATGAAATAACGCTAAGACATAAAACAAGGTCGTTTAGTTCTATTAATTACCCTCCCACTATTTTAACGATTTCACCACCCTCTAATGAAATCGGGAAAGCAAGTTCCCTTAGTGGGCACACGGAGCCCAATCAAGCGATCATGGTCCCGAATAATATCATCCAACCATGACCCCCAAAAGGTAGTTTCCAATTGCAACCGGTGCAACCTCCATGTTTTCACCTCACGTCCAGTAAGGGCTCAATAATATGGCGCCGTTTACTATCACGTGTCAAGATGACCCATCAATGTTGAGTCGTGAAGGACGGTCCCCTTAACGTCCCCAATAATATGAGCCAACGTTAAAGGGAGTTCCAACCGACTCACAACAATTGTCAATGGAGTGGACAGCTTTCCGACATACATAACCCCCTCAATAATATGAGCCGGGCCATATATACGGGTAGCATCGGCGTACACCCATTGCTGATGGAAGGTAGGGATAATTTAAATAGATTGAAATTCCCTTTAGTTTATCGAATAAACTTTTAACTTGATATTAGTTTTAAATCGTATTTAAAACGAGGGATTTTATGTTAGAAAATTTTGGTCTCATGCAATTTTAAATCATAATTTAAAACATGCGGATTCAACATATATATCAAATATATAAATAACTTTGGGATGATCGATCGCGAGAGCTATGCGGTCCGTGGTTGCCAATCATGGACCTGGGTCCAATCCTAGGTGAATGAAATATGCAACGCAATCATATTACATTTGCTTCCGGTTTTACAGATATTCGATCTTCAATATCTTTGATCGTCATGGGCCCACCATCTTCAAATGTCCTCCCACTAAGTCTAGTAATTTACATTTAACTTTCCATGACAAGTAAGGGATACAATTTTAAGGGGTGGGAACGGGCCACAAAGAGACCCACTTTATAAAATGATAATCAACAATATTAAATACAACCGAAATCGCAAAACATAAAGCATACACCTAACACATTGGGCACGGATCTCGATCATCCCAAACATGCAATCAATCTAATTAACTTGCATAAATTAAATAATAAAATTATTTACCACAAAATCATATTTTAATCATAAAATCGCATTTTATAATAAAATCGCATTTTGTCGATAAAATCAAATTTTAATCAACAAAATCATATTTTAATTATAAAATCATATTTCACAATTAAAATCATATTTTGCAATTTTAATTGCATCGTAAGACCCACTTTATAAAATGATAATCAACAATATTAAATACAACCGAAATCGCAAAACATAAAGCATACACCTAACACATTGGGCACGGATCTCGATCATCCCAAACATGCAATCAATCTAATTAACTTGCATAAATTAAATAATAAAATTATTTACCACAAAATCATATTTTAATCATAAAATCGCATTTTATAATAAAATCGCATTTTGTCGATAAAATCAAATTTTAATCAACAAAATCATATTTTAATTATAAAATCATATTTCACAATTAAAATCATATTTTGCAATTTTAATTGCATCGTATTGGGCCTAAAACAATTTTGGGCCCAAAATCTAAAAAAATTTCAAAATCGACCAAAATGGGCCCGATATCGAATATCGGCCCAAAACTTCATGGGCTGCCCGGGACAGGCCCGAGCTAAATCTAAAGGGAAAAATCAGCCGTCGTAACACTGCCAGAACAGATAAACACAACAGATAGACACATGCGGAAGCTATCAAAAGCGGGTAAAATTTTTCGCTTTTAGGCCCGACGGTTTTAAACATATAATTTAAAATACAACGATACTTAAAATAAATTTCCCAAATCATAAACATTCAACAACAAAGCATACATAAGTCCAACATGTATCATATTCCCATACGGGTACAACAACAAAGCACAGGGCAACCCCCTGGCTAACTGATACATATATATATATATGCTATATGCTACTGGGACACACTAGCCACCTCCTGGGGCACCACCAGCTGGGTTGAAACCACGACCAGCTGTAGAACCTGGGTTTCCTGAAAACAACGCAAAAAAGAAACAAACCAAGCCCCGGAGGGACATGGGGTCAAACCCCAGTACGGAGAGCAATAATACAACAAAAATAACAGCAAGGAATAAAATGCAGGTGCTATGCATGAGACGCCAAGGAACAATGGAAAGCTCGACCCACAAGGGAGCTAAGGAACTCAAACATAGCTCCAAGAATCATCGACGACATACAAGCAGGTGCTATGCATGAGACGCCAAGGAACAATGGAAAGCTCGACCCACAAGGGAGCTAAGGAACTCAAACATAGCTCCAAGAATCATCGACGACATACAGTGGCCACGGGTGTGTTCACAGTGTGGTAGTGAGCCACTCGCCATGATACTACACCCACTCACCGGATGCATCAAACCACTCAACCTACTGTTGCCTCGCCCATGAACTGTGGTAGTTAACCACTAGGCGCATGGTGGCTAGGATCCCAGCAGGGAGATGAGAGTGCGGTATTACGGACTCACCCAATCTACCTACATCGATACCATACTTAAGAGGTTCTCTATGGAAGAGTCCAAGAGAGGACACCTACCTATGTGCCATGGGGTCACTCTATCTAAGTCTATATGTCCGAAGACTGATGAGGAGATAGAGAGTATGACACGTGTGCCATATGCCTCGGCAATAGGTAGTATTATGTATGGCATGATCTCCACTAGACCGGATGTCGCATATGCTCTGAGTGTAACGAGCCGCTACCAGGCCAACACCGGCCAATTGCATTGGAAGGCTGTGAAGGATATTATTAAGTACTTGCGAAGGAGTAAGAATATGTTCATGGTCTATGGGGGTGGTGAACTGAAACTGGAAGGCTACACTGATTCTAGCTTCCAGTGTGACGTGGATGATTCGAAGTCAACCTCTGGATTTGTATTCATGCTCAATGGTGGTGCTGTCTCTTGGAAGAGTTCCAAGCAAGACACCATCGCAGATTCAACCACTGAGGCTGAGTACATCGCAGCATCAGCTGCTGCTAAGGAGGCGGTTTGGATAAGGAATTTCGTCCAAGAGTTGGGCGTCATTCCTAATGGAGTTGGTCCAGTCCCGATGTACTGCGACAACACGGGTGCCGTTGCGCAAGCAAAGGAGCCTAGGTCTCACCAAAGATCCAAACACATACTGAGGAAATATCACATAATCCGGGATATTGTGGCTAGAGGTGACATAGCAGTTGAGAGAGTCGCCTCTGCGGACAACGTTGCTGATCCACTTACGAAGCCCTTGCCAGGACCGTTGTTTGAGAAACATCGCGAAACAATGGGACTGCGTCTGATTAGTAGTTGGCTTTAGGGCAAGTGGGAGATTGTTAGAGTAGATGCCCAACTAGCCAACTTATGTCATGTGGGTTTATAGACTCTTGTTCATATGAAACAATCTTTATGTATGATATTCGCATTTATTTATATGGAATTCTTTACTTTCATTGTGTTGTATAATGATTAACAATTGCGTTGAGTAAAGACCTAGAGTGCACTATAGTGTATGTTAGATGTGATAGTGGGTATGACGGCTATCATGAAACATATCTAATAGTCACTGTGTATTCTGAATTAGTTCCTAGTCGATTGGGCCGTCAAAAGTTGTTTGCAAACTCTTCCAAAACAACTAGTTCCCAATCTAGTTACAAATAGTCACTGTACGCATAGCCAATCTAGTTCCCAAAGTTGTTTGCAAAATCTTCCAAAACCTGGAAGTAAATCGAGGATCACGATCTGAAACAATCGAAACGGGCACACTATGCAAACACACTACAAAGTCTATGTACAGCTTCGCCATCTTCTTCAAAGAATAGGTCATATTGTAGGGAATGAAGTGCGCAGACTTCGACAATCTTTCTATCACAACCCAAACCGCATCACAACCTCTGCTGGAACGAGGCAAATGCGTGACAAAATCCATAGCTACGTGCTCCCAATTCCATTGGGGCACCTCTAAGCTTCGTAACAAACCACCAGGTCTGATATGATCAATGTGGTTCGAAAAACAGTTGCAAGAGTTCAGAAGGGGGGGGGGATGAATGAACTCTTGGTATTTTCAAATTTTCAAAACCTTTTGAAACAGTTTTACAAGCGCCCGCTTAACTTAAATCCGAGTTACCAAATTTAAAGATCTCAGTTTAAATCAAATTTCTCGACTAACAAAAAGTACGGAAAGAAGTCGATTAATTTGTGAACATTCAAAGCAATAAGTAAATGCGATAATATAAAAGTTTAAGGGTCGATAGTTTGTTTAAGTTCGGATATCAATATCCTACGTCTCCCCTTCTTCCTTTTTAGGAAGGTTCCACTAGAAGATTTGATGGTTACAGGCATTCTGCAAACACCCAATCACCGAGCCTCGCTCAAGGTGAACTCCTAGCAACACCAATCACAAAGCAGTCGCAGCTGCTGAATACAACACTTGGTAAATTTCAAACGGCCTTTAGATAGCGCGTTTGTTACATACTCAATCTAGAATAACAACAGTGAATGTCTCCCCTTCTTCCTTTTTAGGAAGGTTCCACTAGAAGATTTGATGGTTACAGGCATTCTGCAAACACCCAATCACCGAGCCTCGCTCAAGGTGAACTCCTAGCAACACCAATCACAAAGCAGTCGCAGCTGCTGAATACAACACTTGGTAAATTTCAAACGGCCTTTAGATAGCGCGTTTGTTACATACTCAATCTAGAATAACAACAGTGAATACAAATCTATTGAGAATGTAAATCTTCTGGTTTCTAAACATAGAAACTCGATTCAACAAAGGTGAACCAGAAGATGAACTCGAAGGTAATGTCTGTGAAATATCAACACTTGTGTTCTTCGAGTTTGTGAGCTTTTTGAAAGATAGCTGCAATGTGTGATACGATCAGAGATAATGAGAACGACGAATGGAGAGAATGACAGAGAGCTAAGATTGTGAATGACCGAGAGCTTCAAGAGTTCCTTCAGTTCAAATTCCAGCTCTATATATAGTCTTCGTCCTCCAACGGTCATTAAATTTGGCTAAGGAAACAAAATCCCTTTTGAAAACCTGTTAATTGTGCGACCGTATATCCTGCTCCACCAAATGGTAAATTGCACATTTTCAGAGCCAAATTTTCGTGTTTCCATATATGTTCAATCACTGTAAAACGTTCCCTGTATATTGTGTACTATTTACCCAAAATAGTACCGACGTTGTCTCCTTAATTCCAGGCAATTGTACGATTCAATCTTCACCATTGATTCTTTCCATTTTGAATATTTAATGGCGTTTGAATCGATTTGTCGCTTGCGCCTGAATTCTCTTACTGTTAAAATAGCTTTTCCTTTCTTGGAGAAGATGAATAGTTCATCGCTGATAGAATCATAAACCAACTTCTGAATTTTAGCGCTAAGCCAAAACGCTGTCATATCAACTAATTCAAACGATGCAGTTTTGTTGTATGTTAGGAACATGCCAACACTTGAATAGTTGCGCCTGATATCAAATCAACAACTGAGTCCCGAACGGCTGAATACACTTCTTAAAGGAATACCCAACGTCTGAATATGCTCGCTACTGAAGTAGAATTCAACTGCTGATCACAAAAACCAACGACTGATTATACCAACTGCTGATTAGATATCCAACGCCTGAATAGATACCCAACGTCTGAATATGCTCGCTACTGAAGTAGAATTCAACTGCTGATCTAAAAAACCAACGACTGATTATACCAACTGCTGATTAGATATCCAACGCTGAAATACACTCGCTACTGACGCGAATATCCAACTGCTGAAATATGTTGACTACTGAAGTGAATATACAACTGCTGAATTAATAAACTTCTGACATAAGTACACAACGGCTGAATGAATACCAAAGTCTGATTGTGTAACCCTTTATCAACATCTGAATTTCTCTCACGATTGATTTAAAAAACCCGATACCAGAAACTAATAACCAAATATCTTCAACCTCTGAAATAGAAACCCATCAACTGAGTGCTTCAACTCAACTGCTGAAATATTCCCGAATACCAAGATCTGATATAACAACTGAAATATTCAAACCCAATATCTGACTGGTCAATTCAACATCTGAATATATTAACTCAACGTCTGAACTAATATCGAATGCCCAAGTCTGAGATAACCTGAATTCTGAATATACTTTGCTGTTAATTGCAACGGCTGATTCTCCAGAAGTAACTTCGCATCAATACTTGTCTTATTTTGTTATCACAAAAACTAATAAATTTTATCTTATCAATTTCCCCTTTTTGGTGATGACAAAACTTAGTAGCCTTAAGATATATGAATGAGAAAAAATAAATTGCGCAAAAGTCTGCTGAAATTCTTAATTTCATTGAACTAAACATTGTACATAATATCAACTGAGAGATAAACAGCAATATTATCCTAGCCAATTTTCAAATGATCTTCTGAACGATCCACCACCACTGCTGTAAAGTCTTCTCTTGGAAGATCCACTCCTATCACCTATTCTTTGACATCCACCTCTACTACCTCTTTCCCTAGTGCCACTGCCACCACTTCCCCCGCTGGGTCTGCTTTGATCGTCAGGAGGTGGTTGGGGGCGGCTGCTACCACTTTTCCCATTTTTGGCATCACCGCTTCTGAGATAATCAACGATGAGACCGAGTTGGGTAGAAAGATTGAGATAATTTTCCTCTGTTTTAGCATGAAAGTCTAATTACTCACTTCGAATTTCAGCAACCTGCCCATCAAAGTAAGTTACTCTAGCGTTAATCTCTTTCACCTCCTTCCGAACATCTACTGTATCAAAGGCAGCAGCAGCAATCTGAGCACTTAGCTTCTGGTGAGTTGATTTGAGGTCCAGCGATGAGAGGTTCTTTTGATCATGCATATCTTTGCGCAATGCCCTGTGCACTCTGTCCTGTTCATCAAATCTTGCGGATATCTTCTGTTCGAGGTCTTGAATGTGCGAGGAATATCCCTGAGATTTATGAGCATCATCTCTGCGTCTGAATTGTTCACACTGAACTTGGTCAACAGAAGCGCACAATTTAGCTAAAGACTCCATAACATCAGTGGCAGCAGGTGGTAGAGAAATAGAAGTATCAGCAGTATCATTATCATCAAAATAGAGAGGTCCAGCGATGAGTAGGTTCTTTTGATCATGCATATCTTTGCGCAATGCCCTGTGCACTCTGTCCTGTTCATCAAATCTTGCGGATATCTTCTGTTCGAGGTCTTGAATGTGCGAGGAATATCCCTGAGATTTATGAGCATCATCTCTGCGTCTGAATTGTTCACACTGAACTTGGTCAACAGAAGCGCACAATTTAGCTAAAGACTCCATAACATCAGTGGCAGCAGGTGGTAGAGAAATAGAAGTATCAGCAGTATCATTATCATCAAAATGCATAGAAGAGTCGTCTGAAGTGGATGAAGAAAAGGGACTCTGATCTATCATCATCTGTACACTTGGAGCAACTGAAATTGTACTTTGAGCTATCTGTACATCTCTCAATACTGTTCTTTCGAAAGCAACAGTTGAAACAAAACTGCTAATATCAGCTGTACTCAAGCCACTGAATAACTGTACTGAACAAAAGCTGTACATAGTTGAGATAACCTCCTAGAAATAACTGGCAACTGTCGAGGAACAAAAACGGAAACTGGATCAACAACGGATAAAGCTCTGCAAAAACTTAAAGAACCCACTGGTAGGAGTCTGTCAGAAACAACAAATTTGGCGACTTCCATATATACATCTGCCCATCTCTTTCTCATAACTCTGAAAAATTCAATCACAGGTGGTAGAGTGTCCTCATAAGATCGTTGACGTGAAATCTAATTATTTACAACTTCCCGAGGTATCATCACCCAATGATCACCACATGGTTCAATGACCCAAACACCATCAACAATTGTTCTAATCCATCATGTAGATCGAGTGTTGGTGTTGGTTCTATAAATTACAGCACCTCGATCTCGTGGGCGACCTTCAAAAATTTTTGAGCAACACGTCTTCTCCCATCTAAGACCGTGTGTCACTATCTCTACTTTCAATTCTTCTACCACAAACATATGAAGATCGGAAATCATCTCCATTACTTTGAGATCAGTAGCAGAAGAACCTTCACTTGGGACAAAATTGATTTTCCTTGCCTCTAAAAACTTCCAGATTAACACTTCTCTGTACTTAGCTAATATGTACATCTTCCTGTTGAGAGCTACTCTTGTAGAGTCTGTCTCAGCCCAAGATAAAATGGGAGCCTCCTTATCAAAATACGACTCATCTATCTTCAAATTCGCTAACTTCTTCAGACTGCAAGAATTAAAGAATTTTTCCACCTCATCTATAATTTGTTCTCGCAGCTGTACCAGCAGATTAATATCTGCAACAATCAACGAAAATTGCTCCTTGATAGGATTACCCTTAAGAAGTCTCTTTCATGAAGGGGCGCCTTCCCCTTATCAGTCGCTGGAATCTTGGGTAGACCGGCCTTGTACAAATCTCCTTTATGGACTCCAGGGATTGAGAAAGTTGTGCCTAAAGTAATTGGCGTTATCTCCACATTGCCATACGGAAATGGGCACTCTACTGGAATAGTCATCAAAATATCCTCCAGCGACATTGCCTCATCTGCAAATTGTTCAACGGCCTCTGTCTCCATTTCCTCCACTGTTTCCATGTCTTCATCGGTTTCACTAGTAGTAACGACTGGTTGTACAACTTGTTGTGCATGGAATTCCTCATACGAAAGATTCAACCACTGTTCTAACTCATCAGCTTTTTCCACTGTCTTTTCTCCAACATCAGATTTATCAACATCCTTATCTCCCTCGTCTGTTTGAATTTGAGCGGTTTTAGCAATGACCCGCTCAATGATAATATCCACGTCATCAATAGTGGATATACCCTCGTTAAGAACATCTACTACTGCTAGCAAAGAAACTGGTTCATCAACACTTTCAACAACTGTCTCAACATCCTTCTCAGCAGTATCATCAACAACCTCTACAGCTGCTTCTCCAACAATATTACCGTAAACAACTGGCTCACTATCAACAATTTCATCATCAGATCCTAGTATCAACCTCCTCTCCTCTTCTGAGTTCTTCGTTTTTGTGAGACCTGGAAATTGTATTAAGGATTAATTGTTGAATTAATCGGGTTTTAGTGATTTCTGGTGATTCAGATTTCATTTTGAATGTTTGGGTTGCATTTTCGGGTCTGGAATCACATTTGGAACAATTCTGGAAATTTTGATATTTTCGAAATTTTGGTGAAATCTGATAGCAGATTTGATGACGTAAGCATCGCGTGTTAACGTTGTGTGGATGACGTAAGCGTTGCTGGTTTGAGAGATCTGTTCGAAGTTTGTGAAATCTGGGCGCTTAGCGTTGTGGCGCGTTTTGCTTCATACACCGTCGTTTCATGAGATCTGTTTTACGCTAAGGTGTAGAGATCTGGTTCTAGAGTGTTTTTGTTAATGCTTGAAACGTTGTCGTTTGGATAAGTAAGCACGGCGTCATTTTGATTAGCGCTTGTGGGAGAGATCTGGTATAGTGTTTTGCATGAGATCTGTTCGCGTGAGATCTGTTTGTGTGAGATCTGTTTTGTGAATATAGCGTACTGGTGACCAGATTTCAGCGCTTGTTTGGGCGACCAGCTTTCAGTGTCCAGCTTTTAGCGCTAGCATTCAGATTTCACCTGTGCGACGTAGTTTTGGTTCCCGCGTTGTTTGTGTTCAGATTTCACCGTGTTTTAGCGCATGTGTTGTTGGTTGGCTTGTGAAAGCTGTTTCTATCGGTGGAATAATTTAACAGATCCCTCGCACCTATTTATTAGAAGCGTTGGCTTCGTTGTAATTCACCAGATCCCATACTTAGCATTTTATCTCCCAACTTTCGTTCTCTGTTCTCAAACCCTCGACTACTATTTATCGTGAGCTTATCTGGTAGATTCCCGTCGATTCCGGCCACCATTTTTCACGTTTGAGGTAGCGTTGGACTCCTCTTGTAAAGCTCTTTCACCCTATACCAGTTTCAGAGGCTAGTGTTCGCTGGGGAGAGATCACGAAGCTACTGCTCTCGGCCGTGAGTTGTGCGTGCAGGTAGTTTTCGAGTTTAGTTGTTGAGATCTCGTTTCCTAGCTGTGATTTAGCTCCCTGTTAAGTTGTGTTAGGGTGGTGTTTGCTGGTTGAGCGTGGGACTCCCAGCCGTGAGCTTTATGTGTGTTGGCCGTGAGTTTTGGGTTGATGATTCCCTGTATCTTGCGTATGTTTACAGGTTGGAGTCAGTATTCTCAGGCTTTGTATTCGGTAATTGTGCTCAGTGTTAAGGTACGGATACGATCTTGTTACAGCGTGAGGTTGGCATGAGTAAATGCAGTGATGGCTTATTGTTGTTTATGTGTATGGCTGCCAGTGTTTACTGCTAGTTGTTATATGCATACACGCATTCGCATCACTTGCATTTCATATCTCAGTTATATCGTACCTTGTACTTCGGCAGTTGTTCCTTGTTGTATTGCTGTTGTTTCTTACCAGGTAGCGAGGGCGAGCGACAATACCGCACTCTCATCTTCCTGCTGAGATGTGTTAGCCCCTATGCGCCGAGTGGCTAACTACAACAGTTCATATGTTGGGCAACAGCAGGTGGAGTGATTGATGCACCTGGTATTGGTGAGCGAGTAGGGGTGAGTGGGTAACTCCCACATGTCCTACACTCACAGTGGCCACCTATCCGTTGCAGATTTGATTGAGCTATGCCTTGAGTTCTTTGGCTCTCTTGTTGGTTGCAGCCTCCTGTTGTTATCCGGTGTCTCATGCATAGCATCTGCATTTTATTTATGTTGTATCTTTGCTGTTTACTTGCTCTCCGTACTGGGGTTTGACCCCATGTCCCTCTGGGGCTTGGTTTGTTTGTTGCCTGTTGTGTTGTCCAGGTCATACAGCTGGTCGAGGAGGTAACCCAGCTGACGGTGCCCCAAGAGGTGGTTGAGTGTCCCAGTAGCGTATAGCATATATGTATGTATCAGTCTGGTAGCCGGGGAGATGACATGTGCTTCGTTGTTGTATTCTGATGTGGAGTCTGATACTTTTATTTGTATTGATGCTATACTTGCTTTTGTTGGTTTTGTAAACTGGGAACTTATTTTGAATTTCGTTCTATTTTAAATTATATGTTTTAAACCGTCGGGCCTAAAAGCGAAAATTTTACCCACTTTTTGATAAGCTTCCGCATGTGTTTGGGTTTTTACTCGGTTGTGAGCACGAGGCCAGACAGTTTTGGAACTTGGGGTTGCTCTGCCGGTGCAGCAGGAGTTGGCGCAATCATCTGAATAGGAACAGCCTCTTGTGCAACAGGAAGAATTTTCAGAGTTTCTTTCGCAGACACTGATTTACTCTTTGTAGTCCTCTTCTTTTTCACCACTGGTTTAGCAGAATCATCTGTAGGGTCTCTTCTTGGCCGCAGCCTTTTTCACGGGTGTTTTCTTCACCCTTGGTGCATCGGCCACTACCTCTCCACCAAATGTTTCATTGATAACAACATATCGATGAACCGTTTTCTCAGTTAGGATCCTGGATGAAGGAAATGCTCTGGATTCACCCAGCTCCAAGCCCGGTACATTTTTCAATAAAACACAGATTTGAATTGTGTAACCCTTCGCTTGCCTTGAACATGGAGTAACCATATCCTTGAGGATATCGAACACCAAACTGCTCCAGTTGATCTTCACGCCATAAGTGATAGCAGGCATCAACAAGAACCGTTCGTGAGTGACCGCATCGAAAGACCCTACTTTCACATAAATAGTCTTTACCAGTATGTCGCCAAGAAGCCTAAACTCGATCTTCATTTCCTTATTTTTGCAAGAGATGCTCAGCTGCTCCTTAGACTCAGAAAATACGCATCGCGCATCAAACACCAAATCCTTCGGGACTTCAGACAAGTCCGTCAAACCCTCCATCGGTAGCTCAAATGCCGTAGCAAAAACTTCCTCAGAAATCTCGACTGATATCCCCTGTATGGTGCTCACAATCATTCCATCCCTAACCAAACCGTTCTCAAAGAACTCCGTTAGTGCATCTTCGTAATAAACGACGGGACAACCCAGAAATCCGTTCAACCCAGTCGCTACAAAAGATTCAAACACTGATACCTGTCCTGCATCGTCCATACCAAGGACTGAGTCGAATGAGATGTGGAGACTGTTGCTAATCAAGGACGATGCCATTGTCGTCGTTGAGAGAGTGAAAGATTGCCTGAAAATAATCGCACGAAAATACACAAGAGAATATGCGCATAAGAAAACCAGAGAACAAGTATGCAAGGTAAGTGTTAGCGAAAAGGAAACGCCGTAAATATGTATGGAAAAGTAAACGACAAAATATAGAAGCGATGTAGATGTGACGATTGGAATGATGACAACACTTGTCAATCATCCAACAGCGCGTACAATATTTTGAAATGATGGTAAAAAGATTTTATCAAAAATTACGAAATAGAGGTTTTAAAATGATTTAAAAAAAAAATTAACCCTTACAAGGAAAAGATTAAAAAGACGCGCGCAAATTTTGATATCGCCACAGCTGGTACAGCTATTTGTAATAACATCACTGCTGATTTTAATGTATCGCTGAGGGTAAGGCAGGAGCTGATCATAAATAAGCATCAGCTGTATATATGTGACTTCTGAATATATCAAGACTTCACATATTCAACTGACGTCGCGCTTAACAAATCAGATCCTGGTTCCCCCTACGACTGATATTAAAAAGACGCGCGCAAATTTTGATATCGCCACAGCTGGTACAGCTATTTGTAATAACATCACTGCTGATTTTAATGTATCGCTGAGGGTAAGGCAGGAGCTGATCATAAATAAGCATCAGCTGTATATATGTGACTTCTGAATATATCAAGACTTCACATATTCAACTGACGTCGCGCTTAACAAATCAGATCCTGGTTCCCCCTACGACTGATATCTTCCAACGCAATATGCTTGCCTCAGCTGAAAGTCTATGCCTTCCCCCTGAACACAAGACTTGCAGCTGATTTAAGAAACAGCTGACAACCTGCAAAATTGTTAGTGCACAAACAAATCAAGGCAATTCAAGGAGACCTAATATGTTTCTAAAATAAGAAAACTTAGCGTCTGGTAGAGGTTTGGTGAAGATGTCAGCAACTTGCTGCTCAGTCGACACGTACTCCAACCGGACGTCTTTCTTTAGCACGTGGTCCCTTATAAAATGATGCCTGATGTCTATATGCTTTGTTCTTGAATGCAGCACTGGATTTTGGGTGATTGCAATCGCACTAGTATTGTCACAGAGAATAGGAGCTTCAGAAGCATCGATGCCATAGTCCTTCAGCTGATGTTGTATCCAAAGAATTTGAGCACAGCAGCTGCCAGCTGCGAGGTACTCCGCTTCAGCTGCTGACGTTGCGATGGACGTCTGCTTCTTACTAAACCAGGAAATCAAACGATCTCCTAAAAATTGACAAGTACCGCTAGTGCTCCTGCGATAAATCCTGCATCCTACGTAGTCTACATCACTGTAACCAATTAGTTTAAATCCTGAGTCTTTGGGATACGAAAGACCCATGTTGGAAGTACCATTTAAATAATTTAAAATTCTCTTAACAGCTATGTAATGTGATTGCTTTGGCTCTGCTTGGAATCTATCACACATACAGACATCAAACATGATGTCTGGTCTGCTAGCAGTTAAGTAAAGCAAATAGCCTATAATAACACGATAAAGTGATACCTCAATGGCAATTCCAACTTCATTTTTATCCATCTTGATTGAAGAGCTCATTGGGGTAGCAACTGCTGAAAAATTGTCCATGCCAAATTTCTTCAGCATTTCTTTCGTGTATTTAGCTTTATTAATGAATATTCCATTCTCCAGTTGTCGTACTTGTAAGCCCAGAAAGAACGTCAGCTCCCCCATCATGCTCATCTCAAATTTATCCTGCATCAACTTTGAAAACTTTTGGCACAGTTTGGAGTTAGTTGACCCAAAAATTATGTCATCAACGTATATTTGAACTAATAAGACATGATCAGCTTTAACAAATTTAAACAATGTCTTATCTACTGTGCCTATGGTGAAGTCATGCTCAATAAGGAATTTTGACAGTGTATCATACCAAGCTCTGGGTGCTTGCTTCAACCCATATAGAGCTTTATCCAACTTATAAACATAATCTGGATGTGTATTATTTATGAAGCCAGGAGGTTGTGCAATATACACTTCATCTGTTAAAACGCCATTAAGAAATGCACTCTTAACATCCATCTGAAAGACTTTGAAGTCTTTAAATGCAGCATATGCAAGAAACATGGGGATGGCTTCTAATATAGCTACTGGTGCAAAGGTCTCATCAAAATCTATACTTTCCATCTGCCTAAATCCTTGCGCTACCAGCCTAGCTTTGTTTCTAGTAACTACGGCATCTTCATTTAGCTTATTCCTAAAGACCCATCGAGTTCCTATGACTGAATGATTAAAGGGTCTAGGTACAAGTTGCCATACGTTATTACGCTTAAACTGATTTAATTATTCTTGCATTGCATCTATCCAACTGGGGTCAGCTAAGGCTTCATCTATTTGCTTAGGTTATATATGAGAAATGAATGCATAATCAAAATGATCATGTGAATGCTGGCCTGTGCATGAACAGGAGAATGAATGTTACCTATGACCTGCTTAGGTATAGTGACATCTGGATCTTCTGATACCAATTGATGTTTATCGTTGTTAGCTTGTGCGTCTGATTCCAGCTGTTGTGATTGTTGTTCTAGATGTGAGCTTGGATCATCTCTTCTATCAGTTGTAGGTCTGGATACCAATTGATGATCACTTGCGACTGGTTGTCCAGACGTTGGTCTTGATGCCGATTGATATGATGTGATCGTGCCTTGTTGTCCAGATGTTGATCCAGGTGCCAATTGATAAATGCTTGCATCTTGTGCATCAGACGTTGATTTATGAATTTGAACCTGCTTGCGCAAAATCTGATCGAGAAACGTCTGGTTGGACAACATCTGATTGAGCGACGTCTGGTTGATCGTTGGTCGCTTCACCTCCAGCAGCTGGCACACTTGGGAAGATATGTTCCTGTATAGAATCATCGTTAGTTAAATCGATGACTATTGGATTACCTGTGAGATATTGTTGAGCAATGTTGTGCGGTGTGTCCAGTGTCTGTTGTGTCTCAGGTGAATATCTTTGTGTCACGTCGTCGTCTGATTCCTCAAGGCTTGTTGTGAGACCTGATTTTGTATTAAGGATTAATTGTTGGAATTAATCGGTTGATCATGAGATTTTATGGTTTAGATCTTTGTTTTGAGTTGCATTTTCGGGTTCCGTTTCGTGTGTTGAGCAATTCTGGATGTTTTCGTGTTTTTGAGTCTTGAGGCAAAAGCTGGTTTGTGGGCTAGCAGCTGGTCGGTGGCAAAAACAGTCGTAGCTTGTTTTGGAAGCGCGGGGCTTGAAACGCCGTCGTTTGATATGTTGCGACTGGTGTTTCGTATGTTGCGACTGGTTGTGCACTGTAGCTGCGACTGGTATTATGCGAGGAGTTGTTGCGTCTGGATGATCAGTCGAGAGCTATGGTCAATGTGGGTCAACATTCCTGTAGCTCGAAGATGATGCGTCGTCGTTTCGTTGTTGCGACTGAGAGTCCAGCTGCGAGTGAGTTTCGACGCTATTGCTTGCGGCTGGTATTTCGTGAAGAGCTAGCGACTGGATGACGTTTGAATTAGTTGCAACGCTGCGTTTTGAGGTTGCGACTGGATCCAGCTGAGAGTAGCGTTGCATTGTTTTGTTCTTGTGACTGGATACCCAGCTGTTGGTTAGTATGCGACGTCGTTTGAGTAAGTGGGTGCGACGCCGTTTTGAGAACCAGTCGTTGGTTTGTTTTGCGATGGTTTTAGCGATTGTTGGAGAGTCAGCCGTTGGTTCTTGCGTCAGCTGGTTTGGATTTTGTTGGTGTCGACTGGTTTCGTCAGTGCTATTTATAGGAAGACTTGGTCTTCAAATTCGATACCAGATTCTATACTTAGAATATTTCCAGCCTTTCGTTCCTTATCTTTCGAACCCTAGAACACTGTTCAGCCGTGAGTTTTCCGGCGATTTCCCGTCGTTTCCGGTGGTTGTTTTGCTAGTGCGAGGTAGCGTTGGACTCCTCTTGAGAAGCTCTTCCAATTCATACCAGTTTTAGAAGCTGTAATTGGCTAGTCGAGGAACACGAAGTTGCTGCCGTTCGAGCTTTGCGTCGATTGGGTAGAACTACGTTCTGGTTTTCGGTGAGACTTTGTTCCTAGCCATAGTTTTTAAGTTTTCTATGTATTGTTGAGGTATATTGGGCAGCTGGTCGAGTGAGACTCCCAGCCGTGAGCTTGATTAGCAACCTGTTAGATTTACGTTGTGTATGCCGTGTGTTTAACAGGCTTTTATCGGATTTGAGTTTACAACGAGATTATGGCTTGGATGAATTGTAGTCGCTGGTATGTGGATTTGCCGTGCCTGCTGGTTGTGTTGTGTTGAGAATTGTGTATGCTATTGGTGTATTTGCTGCGTTGCATATGTTTATATGCTTGCATTCTAGCATGTTGCATACACGCACGGTATTCATTTCCAGTTTTGGTAGTTTTGTACCTTGTTGCATTGTTGTTGTTTTCTTACCAGGAT
>KQ986447.1:93659-118164 GCA_001598015.1 Dorcoceras hygrometricum
TCTTCACGCAGTCTGATTTGAATATGAGGCAACGACGATGGATGGAATTGCTCAAGGATTTTAACTGTGAAATTCAGTATCAGCCTGGGCGGATGAACTCTGTAGCAGATGCTTTGAGTAGGAAGACCCAGCCTGCGATGCTTTCGTCTTTGAGTGTTTCTAAAGTCTATGAGCAGTTGAGTACTTCTGGTTGGCGTTTCCAGCCGGGTGATCAGTACTTTATGGTTTCTTCGATTCAAGTAGAACCACAGATTGTGAGTGACATCAGGGAGGCGCAGAGGACTGATCCATATGTTCATGAGTTGAAGATTAAAGCCCGAAGTGGTCAGTCTGATGATTTCTCTGTTTCGTCTGATGGGTGTCTGATATTTCGAGGAAGATTGGTGGTTCTGAACTTGATCGATTTAAAAGAGACCATTATGAATGAAGCACATTGTAGTCAGTACAGTGTGCATCCGGGCGAGAGAAAGATGTACCATGACTTGAAATCTCACTACTGGTGGCAAGGCATGAAGAGCAACATCTCTGGTTTTGTTGCTAGATGTTTGAATTGCCAGCAGGTCAAGGCTGAGACAATGAGACCTGCTGGATAGCTACAGAGTTTGGAGATGCCCCAATGGAATTGGGAGCACATCGTCATGGATTTTGTGACTCATCTACCTCGATCAAGTAGGGGATTTGATGCGATTTGGGTGGTGATTGATAGACTTTCGAAGTCATCCCACTTCATTCCCTATGACGTGAGGTGTTCGATGAAGAAAATGGCGAAGCTGTATATCGACCGTGTGGTTAGATTGCATGGAGTGCCTGTTTCGATAGTGTTTGACAGAGATCCAAGATTCACCTTTTGTTTTTGGAAGAGTCTGCAAGCAGCGATGGGTTCGAGATTGGTTATGAGTACAGCCTATCACCCACAGACAGATGGTCAGTCTGAGCGGACCATCCAGACTTCAGAGGATATGCTGCGAGCAGTTGTGATGGATTTCAGTGGTGGCTGGCAGGATTCTTTGTCGTTGGTTGAGTTTTCGTATAATAACAGCTACCAGGTGACTATCGGGATGGCTCCATTTGAGGCGTTGTATGGTCGAAAATGCAGATCTCCGATTTGTTGGGAAGAAGTTGGTGAGAAACAACTTTCTACCCCTGAGTTTGTGCAGCATATAAAAGATCAGATTGATTTGATTCGAAGTAGAATGAAGGCTGCACAAGATAGATTTACCAGCTATGCTAACCGAAGACGTCGACCGTTAGAGTTTGAGGTTGGCGATCGAGTATTTCTCAAAGTTTCTCCTTTCAAGAGCGTGATGCGCTTCAGATTTAAGGACAAATTAGCTCCTAGATTCGTTGGTCCCTTTTGAGATAATTGAGCGGATTGGACAGTTGGCTTACTGTTTGAGGCTGCCTGCTGAATTAGCAGCGATGCATGATGTTTTTCATGTGTCAATGTTGAGGAAATATGAGCCAGATCCATCCCATGTGTTGAGAACCGACGAAGTTGAGCTGGATTCAACTTTGAGTTATGTTGAATATCAAGTCCAGATTCTGGATAGGAAGGAGAAGCAGTTGAGGAATAAAGTAGTTCCGTTGGTGATGGTCCCATGGAGAAAGCATGGCAGAGAAGAAGCAACTTGGGAACCGGAAGAGAAGATGCAGCGTGAGTGGCCGCATCTGTTTGAGTAGATTGTTGTTTTAAAATTTCGGTTTCTGGTTGTGTTTTCCCTAGTTGATATTTGTTGATTACCCGGTTATCTTGAACTCTTGGGTTTGTATCAGATGAATTGCTGTTTTGTATCCTGTTGTTGGAATGAATTGATTGAATTTTTCCTTGAGTTTACCTTTGATTTCGAGGACGAAATCTCTTAAGGTGGGGAGAATGTGAGGATTAAGAAATTCGAATAGTGATTAATCTATTTCGTAGGATTAGTCACAGGATTTTGGGTTGTCGAATTCTTCTAAGTGTTAGAAACCACTCGCAGCGAATTCAAGAGTCAACGCGAGTCAACGGTTCTGTAGCTCGTAGCTGGTGGAATTTAAATCAGTAGCTGCGCTTGGTGAGGTTGATGCTGGCAGCAGGCGCGCAATTGCAAGAATGATCGAGGAAGCGACACGTGTTGGTCAACCTTTTTGCGTTGACTGCTGGATTGTAGCGCTATCAGCTGTTGCGTTGTGAGGAATTGTCCCAGCTGAATGACAAGCTGCTGGTTTGAGGAAAAAGTCGTGGGAGCAACGCGACGTCGTTTTATTAAGTTGAAACGCAGCGTTTTGGGTATTGCGTCTGGTACCAATAGCGAGGGATCTGTTGCATGGTTTATCCAGTCGCTGGGTTGGTTAACCAGCTGTTGACAGATATGATGACGTGTCCTTTACGTCGTCATTTTGAATTGTTTCGCGTAACTAGTCGCTGGTGGTTTTTGAAGGAATCTGTTACCAGCTTTTGGTTGCTTCGCAATAGAAATCTGTTGTCAGCTGGTGGAACGCTGCGGCGTCGTTTTGTTTAGTTGGAACGGTGTCGTTTTGATGCTACTTTGCAAATGCAACGCCTGGTGGTTGCTTCTGGTTTTGTTAAGAGGAAAATCTGGTTTCTGTTGAAAGCAACAACTGGTATCTGTTGTGAGATACCTACTGTTCACGACGTCTGGTTATTTTGAGAACAGCTGCAATTGGATTGAGATATATATATAGATAAGTGTTGATCGACACTTAGAATTATTCTGAACCCGATATTTCTTATCTCCATATCCAAACCCTCGTTTTAGCTACTGTTCACCGTGACTTTTCTCCGTCGATTGCCGCCGCTTCCCGTCGTTGTTTAGAGTGAACTTGGTGGCGCTGGATTCCTTGTGAGTTGCTCTACCGATTGTTACCCATTTGAGGCTGTAGAAAGACCTTGGGGAGGATCGTGAAGTTGCTTCTTTCTTCGTGTAGTGGAAACCGTTAGTTCTCCACTAATTTCAGCTTCTGGGTAACGATATTTCTTATCTCCATATCCAAACCCTCGTTTTAGCTACTGTTCACCGTGACTTTTCTCCGTCGATTGCCGCCGCTTCCCGTCGTTGTTTAGAGTGAACTTGGTGGCGCTGGATTCCTTGTGAGTTGCTCTACCGATTGTTACCCATTTGAGGCTGTAGAAAGACCTTGGGGAGGATCGTGAAGTTGCTTCTTTCTTCGTGTAGTGGAAACCGTTAGTTCTCCACTAATTTCAGCTTCTGGGTAAGCATTTTCCTACCGTTCTAAGCTTAGTATTTGCTGTAGTACTTTGTTTAGAAGTAGAACTGGATTCGAGTTCTTGACCGTAGGAATTTTTATGTTGAGGTTCAGATTTGAGTTAGATATGAACTAAGAATGAGATGCCTTGTACATATTTCAGCTTCCAGGAACTTCATTGTGGTTGGACGTGACCAGCGAAGGGTAGAATTGTGCAGGAAGAAACTGCCGTTCCTTGATAAATCTGTTGAGGTAGAAATAAGTAGTTGTAGGTACGAATTGAGCAGATTTAGCAGCTTTGAGCGTGAACATGGCTGTGATTGATGTTTTGAAATCTGTTGATATGTTTCTGTGATTTACGTGATACAGCTTGTGAATTGATTGAGTTTTACATTCTGTTTTCACGTATTGAATTGTATGCATTGTGTATTGAATATTGAATTGGCATACATGCATACATCTTGATCCTGATTGACAGATTGATTGATGACCTGATTTGAGAGCCACGTTGCGACTGGCCGACTGATGAGTTGTGCCTGAAAAGTCCAACGCTATCATCGGAGTGGTGACCGACTGATTGGTTGTGTCTGATACCACCGAACTGTGATGGGCGATGGGCTCTGAAGATCACGGACCGATGATTTCCCCGGTTGATACACCTTGCGTGGTATAGAGGCTCGACTGAGATGAATTTCCAGTTGATTTACTAGTCTAGCTATCCGACCTATGATAGCCCTCATGCATTTTATGGCATCGATTATAGCATGTTGTATGATTAGCTGTTTTGATAGCTCTTCGTACTGAGGCTTGACCTCGTATTTGTTTTCCTGCTTATGTGTTGTTTGGGTCTGTGTTACCCATTTGCAGGATTTTCAGGTAACCAAGCTGGACAAAGTGGAGCACCAGCTGGTCGATCCCCGTTTCCTTGAGTCCCAGTCTATTTTTATTATTTATTGAACCAGTGGATGCCCTGCGTCTTTATGTATTTTGGGGATCGTTGATGATTGAGATTTGATGTTACCTGTTTTGTTTGAGTTTGAGCTAACTCGTATTTTGAGTATTGATATTTTGAATGTATGTTTTGAGTTCAGGCCCATATTGCTTCGAAAAAATTTTTAAGCCCTGTTTTTACGCTTCCGTGATTATGTGCTAATTGTGCTCTAATCTTGTGAGATTAGCACGGGGCCTGACACTTACCCACAGTGTTACCGTATGCGTTATCACCAAATACTATCTTTGCGCCTTTGTGCAGGACAACATCTGATAGCAGCTTTTGGTTCCCTGTCATCTGTCGTGCACAGCCGCTGTCCAGGTACCACAAATTTGATACATCAGCTGGTTCGTACCTGTTGTCCTGCAATCATACAAACAGCTTTTGGTACCCAATTTTACTTGGGTACAGATCGGATTACCCCATTCGGGACCCATACTTGAATTACCTTGACAGTTTTCCAGTACTAGTGTCCGTGAGGGTCTGTGCAAAACTATGTTGAGATCTATTGAGTGTTAATTTTATATTTTGACCATTTAGATCCCTTCTTGGCTGAACCTTTCTCCAACCAGATTTTACCTTCGTTGAATTACGCCTTGGCTGGTTAGGAAAAAACGACTTAGAACCAGCATTCGCTTTGTCTTTGTCCAATTTGTTCTTTATCCAGCTAGGCTTGGAATTCTCAGGTCTTTGAAAGCCGATACTAGCTTTTCCTTGATGGTTCAACTTGGGAGAGGTCAGGTCATTATATGTCATCGACTCACAGCAGTCATATATCACGTTGGCTTTGACAAAGCTCATCTTATTGAACTTGTCATACACCAGCTGTGATTGAGTACTTGTTTCTCCTTCACTGCTTTCACTACTATTGAAACCCAAGACAGTTCTATCGCTCGCTGGCTTCTGAATTCAAAACAGCTTATCAAGAGAAGCAGAACACTTTGGCTCATTGTAAAATTTAATTTTTCAATTTCAGCTTTGAGCTCACTAGATTCATTTCTCAACAGTTTATTTTCCATCATAAGCTTACTCAACTCAGTCTTCAAACTGTCAATGTCATCAAGCGTGTCAGTGCTTGATTCAATTGAACTATTTTTCAGACTTTTGTTTTCAGCTTTGATTTACTAAAATGAGTGAGAAAGCTTCTTGTACTGTTTGACCATATCATTAAGTGCATCGATAAGGTCTTCTCGTGTAAATTCAATATTAGCGAAATCAAATACCTCATCTTCCGAAGTTTGATCAGCCATGAGACAGTGAACTTCCTCCTGTTCACTATCACTAGATGAGGAACTGCTGGATGAAGAATCTAAATCAGTATCTGCCCAGTTTTTGGTGCTTTCCTCAGCCATCAGCACTTTGCGATCATTCTTGCGGCTGGGTCTTTTATCTCCTCGTTTCCTCATCCGTCTATCCTTGGATCTATCCTTGGATCTGTCGACAGTTCTCTCATCGGTCTTCTCATCTCGTTTGTATCGATCCTCCTTCTTATCATCTATTCTGTATCTGTCTTCTTTCTTGGGCCTGTTGCAATCAGCTGCAAAATGCCCTGGACGTCCATAATTGAAACAATTCATATCAGAAACAATTTTATCATTTTTATGAACATTATTATAAGGAGTAGAAGGGTTGTAGGATCTTCTCAAATATTTCCCAAACTTCTTTACGAAGAGGGACATGACGTCGTCGCTGAGTTGATCAGCTGTCTTGATAGTGCTTGAAGAGCATTGTTCAGTTGTTGTAGCAGCTAATGCTTTTGTCGGCTGGGATGTCGAGGGTCCAGCTTCTGCTCTTGTCTCAAACTCAAACTCATAAGCTTTTAGTTTTGCAAACAAGTCGTGAAGCTCCAGCTTGTTCAGATCTTTGGACTCCCTCATAGCCATCGTCTTCACATCCCCATCCCTGGACAGTGCTCTCATCACCTTCAACGCTAGCTCTCTGTTGCTATAATCCTTGCCAATTGTTCAGTTGTTGTAGCAGCTAATGCTTTTGTCGGCTGGGATGTCGAGGGTCCAGCTTCTGCTCTTGTCTCAAACTCAAACTCATAAGCTTTTAGTTTTGCAAACAAGTCGTGAAGCTCCAGCTTGTTCAGATCTTTGGACTCCCTCATAGCCATCGTCTTCACATCCCACTCCCTGGACAGTGCTCTCATCACCTTCAACGCTAGCTCTCTGTTGCTATAATCCTTGCCAAGATTAGTCAATTCAATAACAACGGCACTGAATCTTTCATCGAATTCTGTCATGGTCTCTCCATCCTTATCTTGATCGATTCATACTTCTGCTGAGCGATGGTCAGCTTGTTCTCCTTTGTTTCATCATTTCCTTCACATATTTGGGTCAGCTTATCCCATATTTCCTTGGCAGTAGCGCAGGTCTTGATCTTACTGAACATGTTTTTGTCCAGCGTCTTGTAAAGAATATCCCTGGCCACATTGTCCAGATTCGCCTTCTTCTTGTCCTCATTAGTGTATTCATGTCTGATCTTTTCCAGAAACTGAGGCTCACCGTTTGATAGCAAATGCTAGATTTGGCTTCATTTTCTTCAATGGTCCTTCTGTGATAACAGACCACATGTCGTCATCTTGAGCAGCCAAATGCGCTTGCATGCGAATCTTACAGTCGTCGTAATCATCCTTGGAAAACATAGGAATCTTGTTGTGAGAAGTCGACATTTTAATATATGATAAAACACAAACAACAACTGTTCAATACTGAGATGCGCAGGCTCTGATACCAATTGATAGGATCAATGTGGTTCGAGAAAAAGTTGCAAGAGATCAGAAGGGGGGGGGGTTGAATGAACTCTTGGTATTTTCAAATTTTTGAAACCTTTTAAAACAGTTTTACAAGCACCCGCTTAACTTAAATCCGAGTTACCAGATTTAAGTATCTCAGTTTAAATCAAATTTCTCGACTAACAAAAAGTGCGGAAAGAAGTCGATTAATTTATGAACATTCAAAGCAATAATTAAATGCGATAATATAAAAGTTTAAGGGTCGAGAGTTTGTTTATGGAAGTTCGAATATCAATATCCTACGTCTCCCCTTCTTCCTTTTCAGGAAGGTTCCACTAGAAGATTTGATGGTTACAGACCTTCTGCAAACACCCAATCACCGAGCCTCGCTCAAGGTGAACTCCTAGCAACACCAATCACAAAGCAGTCACAGCTGCTGAATACAACACTTGGTAAATTTTAAACGGCCTTTAGATATCGCGTTTGTTACAGACTCAATCTAGAATAACAACAGTGAATACAAATCTATTGAGAATGTAAATCTTCTGGTTTCTAAACGTAGAAACTCGATTCAACAAATGTGAACCAGAAGATGAACTCGAAGGTAATGTCTGTGAAAATCAACACTTGTGTTCTTCGAGTTTGTGAGTTTTTTGAAAGATAGCTGCAATGTGTGATACGCTCGGAGATAATGAGAACGACGAATGGCGAGAATGACAGAGAGCTAAGATTGTGAATGACCGAGAGCTTCAAGAGTTTCTTCAGTTCAAATTCCAGCTTATATATAGTCTTCGTCCTCCAACGGTCATTAAATTTGGCTAAGGAAACAAAATCCCTTTTGAAAACCTGTTAATTGTGCGACCGTATATCCTGCTCCACAAAATGGTAAATTGCACATTGTCAGAGCCAAATTTTCGTTTTTCCATATTTGTGCAATCATCGTAAAACGTTCTCTGTATATTGTGTACTATTTATCCAAAATAGTACCGACGCTGTCTCCTTAATTCCAGGCAATTGTACGATTCATTCTTCACCATTGATTCTTTCCATTTTGAATATGTAATGGCATTTGAATCGATTTGTCGCTTGCGCCTGAATTCTCTTACTGTTAAAACAGCTTTTCCTTTCTTGAATAATATGAATAGCTCATCGCTGATAGAATCATAAACCAACTTCTGAATTTTAGCGCTAAGCCAAAACGCTGTCGTATCAACTAATTCAAACGACGTAGTTTTGTTGTTTGTTAAGAAACATGCCAACACTTGAGTAGTTGCGCCTGATATCAAATCAACAACTGAGTCCCCAACGGCTGAATACACTTCTTAAAGGAATACCCAACGTATAAATATGCTCGCTACTGAAGTAGAATTCAACTGCTGATCACAAAAACCAACGACAGATTATACCAACTGCTGATTAGATATCCAACGCCTAAATAGATACCCAACATCTGAATATGCTCGCTACTGAAGTAGAATTCAACTGCTGATCTCAAAAACCAACGACTGATTATACCAACTGCTGAAATATGTTGACTACTGAAGTGAATATCCAACTGCTGAATTAATAAACTTCTGACATAAGTACACAACGGCCGAATGAATACCAAAATCTGATTGCTTAACCCTTGATCAACATATGATTTCTCTCACGACTGATTTAAAAAACCCTATACCAGAAACTGATAACCTAATATCTTCAACCTCTGAAATAGAAACCCATCAACTGAGTGCTTCAACTCAACTGCTGAAATATTCCCGAATACCAAGATCTGATATGACAACTGAAATATTCAAACCCAAAATCTGATTGGTCAATTCAACATCTGAATATATTTAACTCAACGTCTGAACTAATATCGATGCCCAAGTCTGAGATAACCTGACGTCTGAATATACTTTGCTGTTAATTGCAACGGCTGATTCTCCAGAAGTAACATCACATCAATACTTCTCTTATTTTGTTATCACCAAAACTAATAAATTTTATCTTAACAAGGTCACATCCTCTCTGCCTTGACTTGCTGACAATTCAGACATCTAGCCACAAAATCAGCAACATCACTCTTCAAACCTTCCCACCAGTAATGCTGCTTCAAGGCATGATACATCTTCCTTGCACCAGGATGGACAGTGTATCTACTGCAGTGCGCTTCTCGCAAGATATATTCCTTCAAATCAATCAGATTTGGCACAACAAGCCTGCCACGAAACCTCAAACAACCATCAAAATAGACAGTATAGTCTTCCAACTGTCCAGTTCTCACCTTCAGCTTCAACTCAAGGATTGAAGGATTTGTCCTTTGAGCTGCTCTAAAGCTAGCAACAATTTGTGGCTCAACTTGGAAAGAAGACACCACAATAGAATCCTCATCGGGGTAAAACCTCCAACCAGTAGTGCCAAGACGCTCAAGGACCTTCGAAATCTGCATCGAAGCCAGCATCGCCACTTGACCCTTTCTGCTTAATGCATCAGCAACAACATTCATCTTCCCAGGCTGGTATTTGATCTCACAATCAAAATCCTTTAGCAGCTCCATCCATATACGTTGTCTCATGTTCAAATCTGACTAAGAAAACAGATATTGAAGACTCTTGTGGTCAGAGTACACCACGAATTGCTCACAATATAGGTAGTGGCGCCAAATCTTCAAAGCAAAAATCACTGCTGCTAACTGTAAATCATGAACTGGGTAACGAGTCTCATGTGGCTTCAACTTCCGAGAGGCATAAGCAATGACTCGATCATTTTGCATCAACACACAACCCAATCCATTCAAGGAAGCATATGCGCAAACAAACTGTAAATCATGAACTGGGTAACGAGTCTCATGTGGCTTCAACTTCCGAGAGGCATAAGCAATGACTCGATCATTTTGCATCAACACACAACCCAATCCATTCAAGGAAGCATATGCGCAAACAACAAAACCACCTGAACCACACGGCAGAGCTAACACAGGCGCAGTAGTTAGCTTCTCTTTGAGCAACAGAAAACTATTCTTTCATTGCTCAGTCCACACAAAACGCTTGTCTTTCTAAGTCAACTGCGTCATTGGCTTAGCTATACTAGAGAATCCTTCGATAAAACGATGATAATATCCAGCCAGACCCAAGAAACTACGAATCTCCGCAACGCTCTTGGGACGCTCCCAGTTGAGAACAACCTCAACCTTACTGGGATCCACAGAAATACCATCAACAGAAATCACATGACCCAGACCCAGAAACACAACTCGGTCCAACCAAAACTCGCACTTGGAGAACATAGCATACAGCTGCGAGTCACGAAGCTTCTGAAGAACTAGCATCAAATGCTCTTTATGCTGCATCGGAGTCTTAGAGTACACCAAAATGTCATCGATAAACACAATCACAAACTGATCGATGAACTCTCTAAAGACTCTATTCATCAAGTCCATGAAAACTGCGGGAGCATTCGTCAAACCAAAAGGCATAACTAGAAAATCATAATGCCCATACCTAGTATGAAACACAGTCTTCTCAACATCCTGCTCCCGGATGCGCAACTGATGGTACACCGAACGAAGATCGATCTTAGAAAACATGGAAGACCTTTGCAACTGGTCAAAAAGATCATCGATCCTAGGCAAAGGGTACTTATTCTTCACTGTCGCCTTGTTCAATTGCCTAAAGTCGATGCACATCCTCATCGACCCGTCCTTCATGACAAACAAGATAGGCGCTCCCCACGGGGACATGCTAGGCATAATGAATCCCTTCTCCAGCAAATCACTAAGCTGCTCCTTAAGCTCCCTCAACTCAGCAGGCGCTAAACGATACGGAGCACGTGAAATCGGAGCTGTACCAGGAACCAACTCAATGCTGAAGTCTATCTCCCGCATCGGAGGAAAAACCAGGAATCTCCTCTGGAAATACATCCGGGAAATGTCGAACCACAGGACTGTACTAAGCTCTACGCTCGAAGAAGAAGACGATTCTAAGGCATAGATAATGAAACCAATATTCTCAAGCGACAACAGGCTAAATATCTCCATCGCAGAGACTAAAGGAATCTTCAACTGGGAATCTTGGCCGTAGAAATTCCATTTCTCTCTAGACTGGGGCCTAAATCGCACAACGCCATGGAAACAATCCACGGTGGCCCTATAGCTAGACAACACGTCCATTCCCACTATACAGTTAAAATCCCACATCACTAGCCTAATAAAGTTGGCTAACAACAAACTTTCGCCAAACCTAAGAACACCATTCAACAAAATCTCCTGGGAGAACAGGCTCGCGCCGGCAGGAGTCGCAACTGATACAACATCACACAAGGTAGTGGTATGCAAACCATGCTCAACCACAAATGCATCAGAAATAAAAGAATGCGACGCTCCTATATCAAACAACACACGCGCAGGAAAATCAAAGACAAAGAAAGTACCTGTGATAATCCCTCCGCCCGGCGTGCCCTCCACTTGCTCTCTAGTCATGGCGTTCACTTGGGCAAACTGAGGTCCAAAAAACTGTGGGTGGGAAGACTGTCCAAACCGCGAAGGACCAGGCTGCTAAAACGGCCTAAACTGAGGCTCCCCTAACCTCTGCTGCTGAACTGGAAAAGCAGAATGACCTCTAGACGATCCACCTCGACCCTGCGGTGGAGCTGCGGTATGATGCGATCCAGACAAAGGACACACTCTAGCAAAGTGTCCGTACTGACCATAGACATTACAAAAACCCTGCACACCTACACATTGTGCTGTAGGGTGCTTTCCACCACACTGGCCACAATACTCCACTTTGGTACCACCACTGGTGGAGATGCCAGAACCAGAAGAACTAGAACCAGACTTCTTCTTAAACTGCTTACCACGAGGCCGAAACCTCTGATGTCAAAACTATTGAGCTACTTGTTGCTGCTTTTGGGGTGGCTGAGAAGACTGCATTGACTGGGAAGGTTGCGCTCCCTGAACCACTGGACGACTACTCTGCACCACATGCGTCCTACCACGAGACCGACGGTTCCTCAAACCTTCCTCAATGTCGAACGCACTGTCCACCGCCTCTGCATAGCTCTTCGGCGAGCTAGCCAAAACCAAGGAATACAACTCCTCGAACTCCTCAAGAAACCTAGTTCTCTTCGCTCTCTGCCGACCAGAAACATGCGGCACGTACGCAAGAAGGGAAGAAAACCTGCGGGCATACTCTCTAGCAGACATACTGCTCCAAAATATCGAACTCACGCTCACGGGCGTTCACGTACGAATCCGGGACACACTCTTGGCGAAAAGCAACGCAAAAACTGTCCCACATATTCCATACTCATGTCTCTTCCAAAGTCCTCGAAGCGCCTCTCCACCAACGCTCCGCACCTTTCCTCAACTGGAAAGTAGCCAGACTCAACTTGAGTTCATCATCATACTGCACACGGTTAAACAAACCAATCGCGCGCACATAACAGATCTTCCTACGTCATCAAGTCTGTTCGAACATTACACATGCCTCAACAACAGATCTCTCCAAAACGGCGTCGTACAGAGACCAGATCTTAGCGCCTCAACTAACTCACGTAAAACACAAAACGGCAACGTTTCGATAAAAACAGATCTTACGCTACGAAAACAGATCTCATCTACAAAACGCACAACAAGATCTCATGAAACGACGACGCGCTACAAAAACAGATCTTACGCTACGCTATGCAAGACTTCATCAAACGACGGCGTTCCAAGCAAAACAGCTCTCACACTAAATCGAACAGATCTCTCGAGCAGCAACGCTTGCGTCAGCCACACGACGACAACACACGCTGCTGACGTCATGAGATCTACCAACAGCTTTTCACCCAACAGACTCAAACCAG
This sequence comes from Dorcoceras hygrometricum, assembly GCA_001598015.1. NCBI lineage: Eukaryota > Viridiplantae > Streptophyta > Magnoliopsida > Lamiales > Gesneriaceae > Dorcoceras > Dorcoceras hygrometricum. Next base: position 106,421 of record KQ986447.1, read on the forward strand.
CAATGCTTACGTCATCCATGCTAAGCAACCACGAAATGCTGACGTCATCAAAGCTGCTTACAGATCTCACCAAAATCAAACAGATCTCTCGAGCAGCAACGCTTGCGTCATCCCCACTACACAAATACGCGATGCTGACGTCATCAGATCTGCTACTAAATTTCACCAAAATTCGTAAATCTCAAACTTTCAAGAAATGCTCCACATACGATTCTCAACTCGAAAGTGAAACCCAAACATTCACAATTAAATCTGAACCACCAGAGATCGCTAAAACACGATTAATTCAACAATTAATCCTTAATACGAATTCAGGTCTCACACAAATGCTATGCAAGGGATCAAGGCTACAACCAAAAGCAGGGAGCCAAAGGATCGCAACAACAGCTCAACAGCAAGATCTGATCAAAGGAAGAACAGACAGTGGCCACGGGGTATACTGAGCACATGGGAGCTACCCACTCATCTCCAGTACACCGTACCAGATGCTAAACAAACATCTCCACCAGCTATTGCCCACTTGTGAGATGTGGGAGCTACCCACTCTTCTCATAGCGGCTAACAAACCCAGCAGGGAGAAGAGGGACACGGGAGTTACCCGCTCGACCTCTGAGGTATACGGGAACTACCCGATCGTCCTCAAACACAGGATCCTGGTACTCTCAAATCAACAGAATAGGCACAGCTAGCAAAACAGAGCTCGACAGGATAATGCGTGTATGCAAATGCAACAGCTGAATATCAATACAATGCACAAACGATAATAGCACAGAGCATACACAACAAAGCACATAATCCATGCTCAATCCTAAGCTGTAACAAGCTAACATCCGTACCTCAATTCTCTGTGCAACAATTACTACAAGCAGATTGCCACAATGAAGTCCCGAGCACACAGATCTATCACCCAACAAGTTAGGAGCAAAATCCGACGCTTATGCTAACAGACTACACAAGGGAGATGTCTTCGCACACCTCACCAGCTTCAAGAAAACGTTCAAAAACAATATACAAACGAAGAGTCTCAGCAAGAGGAGTCCAACGCTACCACTCTTAATTCAATCGGAGCTGTCTACCGTCGGAAATCGAAGAAGATAAGGTTCGGTGAATAGTAGCTAGGGTATCGCGACAGAAATTGGCAATCGGGAAATATTCTAAGTGTCGGGAACAATAATAGAGAACAATGCCAAGCTCCCGATTAAATCTCACTGCTGATATAAACTGGGAACAGCTCCACCGACAACTTAAGCTATCACAACTGGTATTCCTGCTCGCAAACAGATCTTGCAACAGATCTCTCTCTGAGACAGAACAGATCTCTACTAACTCAAACGACGTCACAGAGAACTACTGTCGCAACTGGACATGTCACCCGATACTCACTGCTGAACAACTAACCAAAATCTGTTAACAACAACAGATCTCTCACACAGTTGAAGTTAACGCAACTCACAGCTGAATCTTCTTCGCTAATCCAAAACGCTATCGTTCCAACTAATCCAAACGACGACGTACTAGAACCCGCTACTGAAAGCACGCTATCTCACCACCGAACACTAACGACAACATATCTCCCTACAACTGCTGAACACAACCACTCAGCGACAACTGCTGATGTCACCACTGTTGAACGCTAACATTCAGCGATGACCCACGCTAACTACTGAACAGATTCCGCGCCAACTCAAATTCTCCAGAACTGTTCTAAGGGCTAAAACAAAACCTGATAGCTTCTCCAAGATCAACAATTCAAAGCTGATCTCAATAAAACCCGATTAATTAACTCAATTAATCTTATCAGCTTTCGAGTCTCACAGTCCCAGTTTCGATTGTATCCGATAGAGATCCAAGATTTACGTCAGCTTTCTGGAAGAGTTTACATAGAGCTTTGGGTACTAAGTTGACCTTTAGCACAGATTTTCACCCGCAGACCTATGGTCAATCAGAAAGGGTGATTCAGATTTTAGAAGATCTACTCAGGGCATGTATCATAGATTTTTCAGAAATTTGGTATCTAAAGTACCGTTGGTACAATTTACGTATAATAACAGCTTCCAAGCTTCGATATAGATGGCCCCATATGAAGCTCTCTATGGTGAAATATGCATAACACCTCTTCACTGGTATGAGGTAGGTGAACGAGCTGGTTTAGGTCCAGATGTGGTAGAGCAAATAGCTGAAGATGTTAGGAAGATTAGGGAGCGGATAAGAACAGCTCAAAGCAGACAGAAGAGTTATGCTGATAATAGACATCGAGAGCTGAGTTTAGAATTTGGTGACCATGTATTTTTAAAAGTAGCTTTGATGAAAGGAGTGATGCGTTTTGGAAAGAAAGGAAAGCTGAGTCCAATATATATTGGTCCTTATGAGATTTTGGACAGAGTAGGAACGTTGGCTTATCTCTTATCATTTCCCCCGCATCCATCTTCAGTGCATAGTATTTCATGTATCAGCCTTGAGGAAGTATATTCCCAACCCTTCGCGCGTACTGAGCTATGAGCCAATTCATTTGGCACCAGATCTGAGTTACGAAGAAAGGCCCGAGAGGATTCTTCTTCAGGAGATTAAGAAGTTGAGGAATCGTAGTATTCAATGGTTAAGGTGCAATGGTCTAAACAAACAGAACGAGAAGCTACGTGGGAGACCGAATCTGATATGTATAGTCTTTACCCAGAGCTGTTTGGTAAGTAAATTTCGAGGACGAAATTTCAATAAGGAGGGTATAGTTGTAGCGTCCCAAAATCCATAGGACCACAAATATGAACCCTTTATATTTTAAGGTCCATTTTGATGTTTCAAAATTCAGATTAGCTTAAGTTTATTTTACTTATTACATATTTGAGACACGGAGCATAAGGTTTCGGGCAGATTTCGCCCCAAGCACAAACTCGAGCGGATTTCAGATTTTGTAAATAAAAAATGCTAATGAATGAGCAATTTGGTTCTTTTTAAAATCTTTTGGCAAATTTCCAAATTTAAAAAGTGATAGGGAGCTTTTAACAAATCTTTCAAAAATTACAAAGAGTTGGTATGGTATCCCATGCCTACTCGAGTGCTTTAACCTACTGCCAATCATGTTCCCTTATACGATTGTCTATGAGGAGTTTGAGCTCATTTCACTAGCCAAAAAAATTCTTTCGTACTCTCAAATTTTCTAAGGAGTTAGTCGCTTGTGCTTGAGGAGATCTTCTGTCAGGACCAGCTATTCTTCGTGTTTTCCAGTTATAGGAAAGTAAAATCTGATTCTTTTCTACACCATGATAGTATATATTGTTTTTCCCTCAGTTCTGCGATTGCTTGCCTGAGTTACATTCAAGTTTAGCTATATTTTTGCTTTTGCTTGGTTTACGGAAATGAACGATCGGGTTCATAGAGTTGTTTCTGTTTGAAAACACTTCAAATGTGTTTTAGTAAGATGGAAGCTAATTTTTAAAACAACTGAGCTGTATAGATTTGACTTTAATGTATAAGTAAGAACTTCTTCGTTTTGGTGAATGGCGGTGTCTAGACTTGACTCCAAGAAATCGGCGATGCTGGTTAAATCGGGGTTTTATATCGGTTATACAGGAGGAGCTGGTATCTTTGGTTGTCGTCGTGATGCTGCAGCACTAGTTCCTTGTTCAAATCGGTTCCGCACCTATTCACTGTTTCTACAGTCAAAATCTGTTCCCGCTAGCGATACCATTCAGAAGCCAAATCTGTTTATTTCACGCTGGCGCTACTATTCTTATAGTCACATCTGCTTCAACGCTACCAATACTGTTTACATAGCCAAATCTGTTTCCCATCCCAAAATCTGTCTTGCACCCAAAACACTGTTTCCTGTAGTCAAATCTGTTTCATGCTAGCGATGTGATTACTGAAGCCAGATCTGTTTCACGCTAACGACACTGTTTCTATAGTCACATCTATTTTAGAATTAGCGATACCACCCCTATAGTCAAATATGTTTTCTACAAATGAGATCTTTTTTTGTACCTGAGTACTGTCTTTGTTAGCCAAAACTGTTTTACACAAGCGATAAGTCCCCAGTAGCCAAATCTGTTGCTCAGTAAAATTTAAAGAGAAATGAGATTTTAAAAGGATGAACCCCGACCGATTTCGATAAAATTTTTGTTTAAAGGAAGTAATGTTCATTTTTAAAGGATTTATGGCATAGATAACATACGGTCATATTGGAAGGGTGAGCGAGATGTCGAAAGATGCAGTTGCCCCTTCATATTGGATGATATTTTGCCATATAGCTAATTGAATTCAGATGTATCTTGATCAAGCGCCAACAGACCTAAGGAGAGCTTCTAAGCCATAAGTCACACGAAAATATAGATGAGATTTGGGTTGTTTCCCAAATCTGATTTTATGAAAAGAAGTTATGTTTAACTGACTTCCTTTAAACTATGTTATTTTAAGCTACGTATGCGCCTGCCTGCACTAAGTGATTTTGATACTCTCAGTTTTACTTGCTGAACCCCTAAGATGATTAGCTTTTATGGTGCAGGTGAGTCAGATCTGGGGCAGACGCGTGGCGGGAGCTGAACCAGCTGTGGTGTTGTGTTTATCGAAGGCTGGCGTTTTCGTGTCATAGTCATTTTTGTTGTTGTTGTTTTTGATATTTTGTCAAATCTGTATTAAGATCCATTACAACAATAGTGAATTCATATAGAGTTCGAGTAGTTGTAATATCGCAATTTTGCAAAGTAATCAAATCTGTTATTCAAACAGCATTCGCTATTTACTATTTGGCGCCAATTGTTGTGTATCGATTTTGTATGGTAATACAGCTTACAATTTCCTGCATTTAGCCCTTTTATTTCCTTCTTTATTACATTTAATTCAAATCCGTTGATACCCATGGGCTTGCCGTCACAGCATGCATACAAACTCCGTCACATCATGTATAAAAACTTCGGAGATCAATCTATGGTCTCAAACAAACATCGAGAAGTTGGAACCTTGGGTTCGATAAAACGATTAAATAATTTGGTTTCATCAAGAATCCCGAGGAGTCGTGTGTACAAGAAGTAGTTAAGAATGCTGTGATTCCTTGTACTTTATGTTGATGAAATTCTACTAATGGGGAATGATGTAGGATTGTCGCAATAAACTAAAGTATGGTTGTCTGGTACATTCTCAATGAAGGACATGGGGAAGCATCATATATTATGGGAATACAGATCTAGGGATAGATCGAAAAGGATACTCGGACTCACCCAAGCGACCTACATTGATACCATACTTAAGAGATTCTCTGTAACGCCAGATATTTTTATAGGCCACAATTAGAAAGTTATAAGATTTGAGAGATTACATTGATATGCAATTTTATTCAACTCTTGATTTAATCGAGTCTCAGAATTCAGATAGGTACTGTTTAGCTTTTAGCATTTGAGAGCTAAATTCCAGATTTCATGATATGTGATTTCAGATTTTATGTTTACGCATTTTCAGCTGTCACCCTGTGTTAATTTGAAATTTAAGATATTAGAAATAAAAATACAGCAGATGTCTAGTTGAATCCTACAAGCCAATCAAATCCTTTGTTTTAACTAAAATCGTTCGATTTCCTTATGCATCATTTTATTTTAAAAACCGAGTACGCTTTTAAAAGACTTTGGCATATTGATTTAAACACGTTTTTTCTCTAGGCATTTATAAATCATATATATAGGATGCTAGCTGCTTCATGCACCATTATCTTCAAATCAAACTATTTTAAGCGGTGCTCTCTCTCAAAGAAACCGAGCAAAAGATTTTTAAAGATTTTCAAAGGAGACGGTCGGATTGTACAAGGTTTGCTGTGTTTCAGTTGCGTTTGTGTTAAAGAATTTCAGGCAAGTAAACTCTGTTTCTTGCTCACTCAGTGAAAGCATATATTCAGTTCTGTTTTTGCATGTTTGTATGAAATTTTAAAGAAAAGGGAATATGGCTACGGCTGTTCTTCAGAAAACCAGAAGTTCATGCTCTGTTTTTATGAAAGTTGAGTTTTACTGTATTTTGATCCAGAAATGTTTTTGAAAATGGTTTGATAATGTTCGTCTAGAAGTTTCCTGAGTTTTCCAAAAGATTTCTCATCTAAGTAGCTTACAGGTAGCTTACTCGATGAATCCAAGAAACTTCTTAAGAAACATTGAATTCTTCAGACGAAGGTAACCGTCGTAGTTGATTTTTATCCACACGGTTAAGTCTTAAATCTGGTTCTTATGCCATCGCTGATATTCTATGATGAACATGTTTCTAAGAGTAGAGGTCTGTTTATGTGGTATGTAAGTTCAAATTTCTCCTTTGGTATGACATCTGAACTTAGTCATTTTCATATCGTTGACCATTGACATCTGGATTTGGTCAGACTTCTACCAATTACCATTGACATCTGGTTAACCCGTTTAGTTGGGTAATATCTGTTGACTTCATTTAAAAGTTTCGTTGACATCTGTTTGACCAACAGAAAACTGATTTAATTCTTCTTCGTTATGACGCTTGTGTTAAATTCTGACTTCTGAGTTGACTCATGACATCTGAAGTGTTTCTTCTTCGTCGAGACACTTACGTTCGATTCAGATTTCATCTTTTATTCCTACAATACATCTTCAATTGAGACAGAAAGCATATATTTGAATTCCTTTTTCATTTCCGCTTCCATTCGAAAGAATTATCCGACTCAATTGACAGATTCAAGTAGTATTTTTATTCAGTTTTCATCTTCGCAAGCATTTCAGAGAATCCTTATACAGTTCTATAAGATCATTTAACAAACAAAAACCAGTAAATCGTACTAAGAGAAAAGGAAAACAGATTTACAAAAGAAATGAAAGAGCAGAAAGATTATGTTTATGAAAGTTTTATGTTATGACTTTGGCAACAAATGGTCCCCAGAGGAAGGGTGAGTGCGCGGCTGAAGAACCGTGTGCCCTTTCAAACACGAAGGATCAGGATTATGGATTGACGGATCTGTATACCCCTTCAACCATGAGCTTTATGCTAATACTGATATCAGGAGTTTGATCAAACGAATTGGACCAAATTTTTAAGTGTTGTCATAATTTCAGAAAATGAATGAAGAGCGCAAGTGTGATTTTAATCACAGCTCTGCAGAAAAGTTTAAAGCTGCTTCGTTTACGAAGTACAGTAAATGTTTTCAGAACTGCTTATTGTTTTATGATTTCAGATCTTTCAGATTCCTCAGTTATTGTTTTTAGCTTATTCGTAGTTAAGCGTATTCAGATTCCAGTTATGTACCAGATATCGTTTTTCTTGTGGTTATGTGCCTTCGATATTCCGGATTTTACCTGCTGGGCCTTAGGCTCACTAGTTTTCATTGAGTGCAAGTAATGAACAGTAAGGAGCTGGATGGAGATGAACAGAAAGGAAGGAGTGTTTATCGTGGACATCAGATTTCATCTTTCTTTTCTGTTTCAGATTTTGTTGTATTGAACCCTCAGTCGTAGTTTTGTTGTCTTGTAGGAATTCTTTACAGACTTTATCTTTAACCATGTATACAGTTTCTTTTGAATCATCAGATCCCTATCATTTTAACGTACGCGTTGTTATTCAGATGTGTAGTAGTTCCGCTATTTATTTTATTTTATTCTTCACGTTCTGAGTTCCCTCAACAGATTTGAGTTGTGATTATTCACACTTCAGTCCATAAATCTAGTAACAACTGTGAGAACTGGATTTGTATTAGAGATTAATTGTTGGAATGTATCGGTTTTTAGAGATTTCTGGTGGTTTGGATCTCTGTTTGTATGTTTGGTTTGTATTTTCGGGTCTGAAATAGCATTTGGATCAATTCTGGGAGTTTTCGTGTTTTTGAATTTGAAAGCGTAGCGTTAGTGTGAGATCTGGTCGCATGTGTCTGCTGGTTGTCCAGTCGAGGCAAATGTCAACGCGGGTCAACATCACTGTAGAGCGAGGAGGAAACGTCATCGTTTTGGCTAGCGCCAAGGAACCAGTCGATGCGCATAATTGATTTCCAGATGTCAACGTTGGTCAACGTTCCTGTAGCTCACGTCTGGTTTTCCTGTAGCTTGCGGCTGGTATTGCGCGAGAGGACCAGATTTGATGACGTGGCAATGCGACGCTTTTTTGATTAGTTGCAACGCTGCGTTTTGTATTTTGCAGCTGGTTCCAGCTTTTGTATTTTGAACCAGAGTCTGGCTGTCCAGCTGCGAGAGATTTGTTCGCTACTGTAGCTTGCAGCTGGTGGTGGTTACTGTAGCATGCGTCTCGGTGTTTTGTGCGAGAACTAGCAACTGGATGACGTAGGCTATGCGTCGTCGTTTTGTTTAGCGTGGTTTGAGATTTCAGCAGCTGGTTTCTTTGCATCTGCTGGTTGTTTGTGCCTGCTGGTTTTTGTCGGTGGATTTGTTTAAAACAGATTTCAGCAGCTACGGGATTTATATATAGGAAGACTTGGTCTTCGATTGAGATATCAGATCCCATACTTAGAATATTTTCTCCGACATTCGTTCTCTGTGTCTCGAACCCTAGAGCACTGTTCACCGTTGATTTTATCCGGTGGTTCCCGTCGTTTTTGGCCGTCGTTTTGGACAATTGAGGTAGCGTTGGACTCCTCTTGCGAAGCTATATCATTCCATACCACTTTTGGAGGTTAGCGTTCACTGGAGAGAGATCGCGAAGCTGCTATCTCCGGCAGTGTGTTTGTGCGCGCAGTTAGCCTTTGGGTTTTAGCTTTGAGATCTCGTTTCTAGTTGTGAATTAGCTTCCAGTAAGTTGTTTTGGTAGTAATTGAGTTGGTTGAGCGTGGCTCCCAGCCGTGAGCTTCTATAATTGGCCGTGAGTTTTGTGCAGCTTTTGAGATCTGTGTGTTGTGTATTTAGCAGGTTGCTATCCAGATCTCTCGGGCCTATTTTTGTAGTAATTGTTGCACAAAAGTAAAAGGTACGGATCTGAGCTTGATATTGCTGGTAATTGGCGTGAGATTGAATGTTAGATGGCTGTTGTGCATTGATGTGGATGTTGCTGTGTGCATACGTGATTTCTGTTGATCGTTTAGCTGCCCTGTTATGCATACATGCATTTCCCATATTGCATTCATATTGTTATTGCAGCCATTTTTTGTATCTTGTATTGCTGTTGTTGATTCTTACCAGGATTCGAGGGCGAGCGACAATACCGCACTCTCACCTCCCTGCTGGGATTGTTATCCACCATGCGTCGAGTGGTTAACTACCACAGTTCATGGGCGAGGCAACGACAGGTTGAGTTGTTTGATGCATCTGGTATTCGGGTGTTGTATCACGGCGAGTGGCTCATTACCACACTGTGAACACACCTCGTGGCCACTGTTGTTGCAGATCTTGGAGCTGTGCTTGAGTTCCTTAGCTCCCTTGTTGGTCGAGCCTTCTGTTGTTATCCGATGTCTCATGCACATCATCTGCATTTTATATTATGCATTCTTTTAGCTATATCTGTTGCTCTCCGTACTGGGGTTTGACCCCATGTCCCTCTGGCGCTTGGCTTGTTTCCTTGTTTGTGTTGTTTGCAGGGAACCCAGGTTTTACAGCTGGTCGTGGTTTTAACCCAGCTGGTGGTGCCCCAGGAGGTGGTTAGCGTGTCCCAGTTGCGTATAGCATATTATATTTATATATGTATCAGTTAGCCAGGGGGATGCCCTGTGATTCGTCTTTGTATTAGTAGTTGGAGTTTGATACATGTTATTGTTTTTATGATGTATGCCATAATGTTGGTCGTTTTTACGTACTGGGATATATTATGAGTATCGCTTTATTTTATATTATATTGTTTTAAACCATCAGGCCAAAATAGAAAATTTTACCCGTTTTTTGATAGCTTCCGCATGTGTTTGTATGATTTTACTCTGTTTAGAGCACGAGGCCTGACATTTTTGGTATCAGAGCTTAAGCTGGGATAAGATCAATTTCTTTGATCGCACTCGAGTCTAGGCACAGTGTTGTGTGTACGTGTGCTTGGTTATGTGACTACGTGCTGCATATTTCTGTGTTATATGCTATCTATGCCGTATCTGTTCTGTTTTGCTTGATATTGTTGAGTGTTTTCGTAGATGCCGCCTAAACGTCGTGGTAGAGGTAGGTGGCAGTTTGAGGAATCGGCAGGACAGAACGAGGATAGGCATAGTGCTAGCAGTCATACTCGGGTTAGTGATGAGGAGGAGGAAGTTGGTGACTTGCCTCCCTCGGTGGAGCGGATGGACGTAGTGATCGCTCGATTTCAGAGGATGAACCCTCCAGTCTTCAATGGTGATGAGTCCAGTGAGGATGCAGACTCGTGGCTCCGGAACGTCATCTTTCTTTTCGATCGATGTCAGTATGATGATGAGATTCGTTTGAGTTTAGTAATTCTTCTGCTTAGGAAGGCCGTAGAGCGCTGGTGGCGAGGCTCGGGTTAGTGATGAGGAGGAGGAAGTTGGTGACTTGCCTCCCTCGGTGGAGCGGATGGACGTAGTGATCGCTCGATTTCAGAGGATGAACCCTCCAGTCTTCAATGGTGATGAGTCCAGTGAGGATGCAGACTCGTGGCTCCGGAACGTCATCTTTCTTTTCGATCGATGTCAGTATGATGATGAGATTCGTTTGAGTTTAGTAATTCTTCTGCTTAGGAAGGCCGTAGAGCGCTGGTGGCGAGGCGCTTTTAGTACTTTGGAGGAGACCGGTGTTGGGATCTCTTAGAACAGTTTTTGCGAGACCTTCCGGCAGGAGTATGTACCCGAGTCTTATGTGAACGCCCGGGAGCGGGAGTTCGACCATCTGGAGCAGGGTTCCATGATTGTTCGGGAGTATGCTAGGAAGTTCTCTTCTCTGTTGGCGTACGTTCCCCATGTTTCTGGACGGGAGAGGGCCAAGCGGACTCGATTTCTTGAGGGCTTGAATGAATAGTTGTATCACATGGTTTTTACTAGTAAGCCCAAGACTTACGCTGAGGCTGTGGACAGTGCCATTGACATTGAGGAAGGTTTGCGTAGCCATCGTGCTCGTCGGCAACAGGAACCGCAGGGTGGTCGTCCTGCTATTCAGGGAGCGCAGTCTTCTCAGTCCTCCCAGTCAGCTTATCAGCCCCAGTAGCAGCAGCAGCCACATGTGGCTCAGCTGTCTGGCCATCAAAGGTTTTGGTCCCGAGGTCAGCAGTTCATAAAGAAGTCGGGTTCTGGCTCTTCTGGTTCAGGCAGTTCGAGTAGCAGTGGTTCTCGAGCTGTGTTTTGCGGCTTTTTCGGTGGAAAGCATCCTTCCACGCAGTGTGTTGGTGTGCAGGGTTCCTGCAACCTTTGTGGTCAGTACGGGCATCTTGCGAGAGTGTGTCCTTCAGCTGGATCACAGCAGACCGCGGCCCAGCCTCAGGGTCGTGGAGGTCAGTCTAGGGGCCGTTCTCAGCAGTTTCAGCAGCCCCGATTGGGTGAGACTCAGTTTAGGCCGTTTCAACAGCCTGGTCCGTCGCGGTTCGGACAGTCGTCTCAGCCTTTCTTCTCAGGACCCCAGCATGCTCAGGTTAACGCCATTACGAGGGAGCAGGCCGAGGAGACACCGAGCCGTCACAGCAGACCGCGGCCCAGCCTCAGGGTCGTGGAGGTCAGTCTAGGGGCCGTTCTCAGCAGTTTCAGCAGACCCTATTGGGTGAGACTCAGTTTAGGCCGTTTCAACAGCCTGGTCCGTCGCGGTTCGGACAGTCGTCTCAGCCTTTCTTCTCAGGACCCCAGCATGCTCAGGTTAACGCCATTACGAGGGAGCAGGCCGAGGAGACACCGAGCC
>KQ986447.1:126769-154214 GCA_001598015.1 Dorcoceras hygrometricum
CAGTGGAGCAAACATGGAAGGGAAGAAGCTACTTGGGAGCTGGAAGAAAAGATGCAGCGCGAGTGGCCGCATCTGTTTGAGTAGCTGTTGAGCTAAATTTCCAGTAGTTTGTAGCTTTTGGTTGTATTTCTTCCCTAGTTATTGTTATATGTTTGCTCAGTTATCTTGAACTCTTGGCCTTGTGTTGGGCGAGTTCTGTTTGTATCTTGCTGTTGTTGTGTTGTTGTGCCAGAATTGTTGTGTTGATTTCGAGGACGAAATCCTTTTTAGTGGGGGAGAAATGTGAGTCCTTGATTTGTATTAGAGATCAATAGTTGTAATGTATCGGTTTTTAGAGATTTCTGGTGGTTTGGATCTATGTTTTTATGTTTGGTTTGCATTTTCGGGTCTGAAATAGCATTATGATCAATTCTGGGAGTTTTCGTGTTTTTGAATTTGAAAGCTGGTTTTTGGTGAAAGATGGTTGCATAGTGAAACGCCGTCGTATTGGAGAGATCTGGTAGCATTTGTAAAAATCAGCAGTTGCCTTAGCGTGAATTTGTATCGCGTTGGATACGACAGCGTTTGGATAAGTTGGAGCTGTTAGAGTAGATGCCCAACTAGCCAACCTGTGGCGTGTGGGTTCATAGACTCTTGTATATGACAATCTTTATATATGATATTTGCATTTATTTATATGGCATTCTTTACTTTCATTGTGTGTATGATGATTTACAATTGCATTGAGTAAAGACCTAGAATGCACTTAAGTGTATGTTAGATGTGATAGTGGGTATGACGGCTATCATGAAACACATCTAATAGTCACTGTGTATTCTGAACATGTTCCTAGTCGATTGGACCGTCAAAATGAGGATAAGACCGCCCGAGTTCGAGACTAGTATCTGCGATGCGAAGTACCATGTTTCATTGGTAGGGAACACTGTGATGTTCTGAGCATGAAGATAGATAGTGACCTGGTGATCTATCGAACTACCCTCGTTCGGACTTTCCAAGTGGTTACCATTTGTCGAGTGGATAAGTCTGAGGTCTGTGTTGTACTGATTAGTCCTCACGACTCGAAACGTCATTGAGACTCTACATGATAGGCGTCTCACTTTGACTCGTTTGCCGACTCACTTGGAGTCATCAGGCGGCGGGATTGGGTGAGACCCCGATGCATGTAGGAGTCGATGCATCGTTGTCGAGGATTCACCGCTCGCAGACATGCGTGGATATCCTATGCTATCTGAGGGGATAATAGTGTATAAATCTCTGGCCAGAGTACTAGAAGTGTTTTAGGTAAATGCGTTTACCTAGTTACACTCGCGATGTCACTATTCGATCTCCAAGATGTATGCATAGCTATCGGATCTATAGCGACTATCGATTTACCAATGGTCGTTGATCTGATCGGGATATATGGATTGAAAGGACCGTACTGTACGCTAACCACGACCAACTGGTTCTTGCAGGCACTATCAGTGATACCTAGGGGATCATGGGGCGGATGTTGCTAGACGCTCTTACCACTGATCCGAGATGGGCAAGTCCGAAATTGTGATTCCGGAGCCACAATGGTTGTGGGCCTACGGCTAGCTGTATCCCTGAACCATTGAGGGTCACACAAGTACTGGATTCGAGATTCCCGCACGGATACTCAGCTCAATGTGTTGAGCATACGAAGAGGATTTTGGGAGTGCGACTTCGTAAAAGTCAACAGGGGTCAAATCGGGATTTCCCGCTGTTGAGGGGCAAAACGGTCATTTTGCACTGGGGTTCTGAAAAATGGTTTTTCAGATCATAGTACTCAGTTTTGGAAACTGATTCGATCAGTATGATCTGATCGGCAATCGGAGTTACGATGAAGTCTCGGTGATGGGGATGAACTGAATGTTCATCTGTTGGACCCGGGCCCGTTGGGCCGGTCCAAGTCCACCACTTAGTCCATTTAATATAGACTTGATTAGACTTAATAACTACCTAAACACAAAATTAAACCCTAACCCTAGTCTTGAATCGCCGCCCCCTCTCTTCCTCAAAGCCTCACGCCGTCGCCCGCCGCCGCCGCTCGCCGGAAAATTTTTTCCGGCCAATCTTGACGAGGAGAATCCGTCCGCGCCGATCTCGTCAGGCCTTCTAGTGCAGGCTGACGAAGGAATCCCGTCTCCGGTCGTGGACCTGATTGACGATATCTACCGCCGCCTACCGTGAAGTGCCGTTTTCTTTACGAAACCGGTCGGAGCCAGGCACAAGTTGCCAGCAAGGTAGCAATCTAAACACCCTATGGTTGTGTTTATTTGAATTGTATTGATCGTCTCCCGGTATTGTTTTTGTTCTTCCGCTGCCTCGCCGGGAGGCGTGATCCGGATCCGCCGCGGCAACCCAACAGGAGCGACGTCGTTTTGGTGTAGCGTTAGTGTGAGATCTGGTCGCGTGTGTCTGCTGGTTGTCCAGTCGAGGCAGATGTCAACGCGGGTCAACATCACTGTAGCACGAGGAGGAAACATCGTCGTTTTGGCTAGCGCTAAGGAACCAGTCGATGCACATAATTGATTTCCAGATGTCAACGTTGGTCATCGTTCCTGTAGCTCGCGTCTGGTTTTCCTGTAGCTTGCGGCTGGTATTGCGCTAGAGGACCAGATTTGATGACGTGGCAATGCGATGCCGTTTAGATTAGTTGCAACGCTGTGTTTTGTATGTTGCAGCTGGTTCCAGCTTTTGTATTTTGAACCAGCGTCTGTCTGTACAGCTGCGAGAGATTTGTTCGCTACTGTAGCTTGCAGCTGATGGTGGTTACTGTAGCTTGCGTCTGGGTGTTTTGTGCGAGAACTAGCAACTGGATTATGCAGGCTATGCGTCGTCGTTTTGTTTAGCGTGGTTTGAGATTTCAGCAGCTGGTTTCTTTGCATCTGCTGGTTGTTTGTGCCTGCTGGTTTTTGTAGGTGGATTTGTTTAAAACAGATTTCAGCAGCTACGGATTTATATATAGGAAGACTTGGTCTTCGATTGAGATATCAGATCCCATACTTAGAATATTTTCCTCGACATTCGTTCTCTGTGTCTCGAACCCTAGAGCACTGTTCACCGTTGATTTTATCCGGTGGTTCCCGTCGTTTCCGGCCGTCGTTTTGGACAATGAGGTAGCGTTGGACTCCTCTTGTGAAGCTCTATCATTCCATACCACTTTTGGAGGTTAGCGTTCACTGGAGAGAGATCGCGAAGCTGCTATCTCCTGCAGTGTGTTTGTGCGCGCAGGTAGCCTTTTGGTTTTAGCTTTGAGATCTCGTTTCTAGTTGTGAATTAGCTTCCAGTAAGTTGTTTTGGTAGTAATAGATTTGGTTGAGCGTGGCTCCCCCGTGAGCTTCTGTAATTGGCCGTGAGTTTTGTGCAGCTTTTGATATCTGTGTGTTGTGTATTTAGCAGGTTGCTATACAGATCTCTCGTGCCTATTTTTGTAGTAATTGTTGCACAAAAGTAAAAGGTAAGGATCTGAGCTTGATATTGCTGGGAATTGGCGTGAGATTGAATGCTAGATGGCTTTTGTGCATTGATGTGGATGTTGCTGTGTGCATACGTGATTTCTATTGATCGTTTAGCTGCCCTGTTATGCATACATGCATTTCCCATATTGCATTCATATTGTTATTTCAGCCATTGTTTGTATTTTGTATTGCTGTTGTTGATTCTTACAAGGATGCGAGGGCGAGCGGCAATAACGCACTCTCACCTCTCTGCTGGGATCGTTAGCCACCATGCGCCGAGTGGTTAACTACCACAGTTCATGGGCGAGGCAACGACAGGTTGAGTTGTTTGATGCATCTGGTATTCGGGTGTTGTATCACGGCGAGTAGCTCATTACCACACTGTGAACACACCTCGTGGCCACTGTTGTTGCAGATTCTTGGAGCTGTGATTGAGTTCCTTAGCTCCCTTGTTGGTCGAGCCTTCTGTTGTTATCCGGTGGCTCATGCATAGTATCTGCATTTTCATTTATGCATTCTTTTAGCTATATCTGTTGCTCTCCGTACTGGGGTTTGACCCCATGTCCCTCTGAGGCTTGGCTTGTTTCCTTGTTTGTGTTGTTTTCAGGGAACCCAGGTTTTACAGCTGGTCGTGGTTTTAACCCAGCTGGTGGTGCCCCAGGAGGTGGTTAGCGTGTCCCAGTTGCGTATAGCATATTATATTTATATATGTAGCAGTTAGCTAGGGGGATGCCCTGTGCTTCGTCTTTGTATCCAGTAGTGGGAGTTTGATACATGTTATTGTGTTTATGCTGTATGCTATACTATTGGTCGTTTTTACGTACTGGGATATATTTTGAGTATCGCTTTATTTTAAATTATATTGTTTTAAACCGTCAGGCCAAAAGCGAAAATTTTACCCGCTTTTTGATAGCTTCCGCATGTGTTTGTATGATTTTACTCTGTTTAGAGCACGAGCCCTGACAACGACTGTTTGTTACTAAGAATTGAAATTTTTTGATCTTTCAATTAGAACCCCAAAACTTCTAAATTCCATTCATAAAAGTCCGGTCGTTACAGTTGGTGTCAGAGCATGGTCCTTGAGATAAACACACTTCCAGTCTGAGCAGATCTCTCCAGCCGCTTCTAAATTTGTGAGTTTTATTTCATGTTCTAGCATAAAGTAATCTCTCATATAGAATTGTGGTGGATTTGGGCTACCCTTTACAGTTGTGTTGGGACGAGGTAGAGGAAGAAGGAGTTTTGCCGAAGGAGATAGTGAGTCAGAAGGCATAAACCCAGTCCTCAATAGTATGGCTCAACTTTTAGAACGTTTAGTTGACCAAACCAATCATGGAAATGGTCAGTCTTCAGGTAGAATAGTCAATCGAGAAGATCCTCAGGAGAGGTTTCGAAGACAGATACCTCAGGAATTTTCTGGCACTACTGACCCTCTCATAGCAGAAAGATGGATTAAATCCATGGAGGTGATCTTCGAATATTTGCATCTGACAGATTTGGAAAGGCCTCGGTGTGCTATTTACATGCTGAGGGGAGATGCAATGATTTGGTGGGAAGGCGCCAAGTTAACAGTTGACTTGGAGATTCTCACCTGGGAAGAATTTAAATGGGTCTTCTTCGAGCAGTACTTTACTGTAGACGTGAGAGAACAGTTGCAGAGTGAATTTTTAACTCTTAAGCAAGAAGGGATGGCAATGCGGGACTATATCCGCAAATTTGAGAGGGGATGTTATTTTGTTCCTTTAATTGGAACTAACCCAGATGTCAAGCTTAGACATTTTATCAATGGGTTGAAGCCCATGTTAAACATGATGTTAGGTTGGCGGAACCCGTGGATTACAGCGTAGCTGTGAATAAAGCTCTGCAGACAGAACAAGACTGGAAGGCAATCGAGGATGAGAGGCAATTGAAGAGACAATCTTTCCAGCAAAATGATCGAAAAAAGTTCAAGAAACATAACAGCAATCAGCAAGGGTCGCAAGAGAAAGGGCCAATTGCTGCTCAACCTATATCTGCTGTTCCAAATACTGGGAATAGGCCTCCTTGTCCTACTTGTAAGAAGAATCACGCGGGCCAGTGCCGTTTTGGCCAGAACGTGTGTTATACCTGTGGCAAGCCAGGCCATATGTCAAGGAATTGTTCCCAAAAGCAGCAACTCATCACTAGCAGGGCCTATGTGATGACCGCTGAAGAAGCTCCAGCAGATACCACCGTGGTGACTGGTAAGATTTCTGTCGCCAACATGTCTACAATAGCATTGTTAGATTCTAGTGCAACTCATTCGTTTGTGTCAGATAGATTTTCTAAGAAACTGTCGATTAAACCAGAAGAAGTAGAAATAGATATTGTGTTCATATTCCTTCAGGAGAAAGCATAGTAACCAATCTTATATTTCGAAATATAGAACTTAAGTTACAAGGGAATATCATTTTTGAAGATTTGATAATATTTCCCATGCTTGAGTTTGATTTCATTTTGGGAATAGATTGGTTAACCAAATACGTAGCTGGTATAGATTTTAAGCAGAGGTCTGTTAAAATTAAATTACCCAGTGGGACTTTTTTTTATTCAAAGCCGATAAGTTTAATGGTGTTCCTATCATAGTATCAGCTGTGAAAGCCCAAAGGTATTTAAGAAACGGATGTCAGGGATTTCTGGTCAGCGCTTTATCAATAGAATCAGAGAAGAAAACTGAATTGGGAGATGTAGAGGTGGTAAAGGAATTTTCAGATGTCTTCCCTGAAGATATTTCAGGTCTGCCTCCAACTCGTGAATTAGAATTCACCATTGATTTAGTACCAGAAGCTGACCCAGTTTCTAAGCCTCCTTACAGACTTGCCCCTGAAGAAATGAAAGAGCTAAAGGATCAGATTCATGATTTATTGAATAAAGGTTTTATCAGACCAAGCACTTCATCGTGGGGAGCTCAAGTGCTTTTCGTGAAGAATAAAGATGATAGTATGCGTCTGTGCATAGACTATAGAGATCTAAATAAATTGACGATTAAAAATAAGTATCCTCTCCCTAGGATAGATGATTTATTCGATCAGCTACGAGGAGCTGCAGTGTTTTCAAAGATAGACCTAAGGTCTGGATATCATCAGCTTCGAGTAAAAGAAACAGACGTATACAAAACAGCTTTTAGGACCTGATATGGCCATTATGAATTTTTAGTTATGCCCTTTGGAGTAACTAATGCGCCATTAGTTTTTATGGACTTAATGAATAGAGTATTCCAACCTTTTCTCGATAGATTTGTCATCATGTTCATAGACGATATATTGATTTACTAAGAGAACATACGTGAGCACGAAAACCATCTTAGGGAAATTCTGCAGATTTGAAGAACTAAGCGATTGTTTGCTAAGTTCAGTAGGTGCGAATTTTGGATTGAGAAGGTTGTATTTTTGGGTCATATCATTTCGAAAAATGGGATAGAGGTAGATCCTTCTAAGGTAGAAGCTGTGAAAGAATGGCCTGTACCCATGAGCGTAACAGAAGTCCGTAGTTTCTTAGGACTTGCAGGTTATTATCGCAGATTTATAGAAGGATTTTCTAAGATTGTTGTCCATCTAACAGCATTAACAAAGAAGAATATTAAATATAACTGGACTCCAGAATGTCAGTTCAGTTTTGAGAAGTTAAAAATGGCGTTAATAGAGGCCCCTGTTCTGACGTTGCCATCGGAGAAGGGAAATTCGTGATTTATTCAGATGCGTCAAAATAGGTCTAGGAGCTGTTTTAATGCAAAACAGAAAGGTGATCGCTTATGTTTCCAGGCAGTTGAAGACTCATGAAAGAAATTATCCTACGCATGACTTAGAATTAGCAGCAGTTGTTTTCGCATTAAAGATTTGGAGACACTATCTTTATGAAGAAAAATGTGAAATCTTCACATTAAGTATTTCTTTACCCAGAAAGAGCTGAACATGAGACAAAGGAGATGGCTCGAACTGGTTAAAGATTACGACTGTGTAATCAGCTATCACCCAGTAAAATCTAATGTAGTAGCTGATGCGCTAAGCAGAAGAAATGTGGGTCTAGCTCAGATCTCAGTTCAGGTTCCTCTAGCGTTATAAATTAAAGTATTTGAACTGGGAATAGTTAAAAAAGAGAATGCCGCTAAGTTATCAGTCCTTACAATCCAATCAACTTTGAAAGATCGGGTTCGAGAAGGTCAAGCGAAGGACGATCGACTCCAGAAATGGAAGAGGCAAGACGAAAACAGAAGAGCAAATTTGTATACAGTAGAAGAAGGAATTGTGAAATACCAGAGTCGGTTGTGGGTACCGCGCACAGATAATTTGCGCAATGAGATTATGAATGAAGCCCATAACTCACCGTATTCAATTCACCCAGGAGGAACAAAGATGTTTAAGGATTTGCAAGCTCTGTTTTGGTGGCCAGGGATGAAGCGTCACATCTGTAGATTCGTCGCTGAATGTTTAACATGCCAGCAAGTTAAAGCAGAGCATCAGAGACCTGCTGGAATGTTAAAACCGCTTCCTATACCCGTATGGAAATGGGATAACATACCGATGAATTTTGTTGTAGGATTACCCAGAACAGTTCAAGGATTCAATGTGATTTGGGTTATCATTGATAGATTAACTAAGTCTGCACACTTTTTACCTGTTAAAACGACATACGATTTGAATAGGTATGCAGAATTGTATGTTAAAGAAATAGTCAGACTTCACGGGATACCGAGTTCTATAGTATCCGATAGAGATCCCAGATTTACTTCGAGATTATGGAAAATTTTACACCAAGCCTTAGGAACTAAATTAACTTTCAGTACAGCGTTCCATCCTCAGACAGATGGACAATCGGAAAGAGTTATCCAAATACTGGAATATATCTTGCGGGCATGTGTTCTTGACTTTCCAGATAGTTGGATTCTAAATTGCCGTTAATTGAATTCACCTATAACAATAGTTACCAAGCTTCGATCGAGATGGCACCATACGAAGCTCTGTATGGCAGAAAATGTCGTTCTCCGATACTTTGGGAAGATATAGGTTAAAGAACGGAGATAGGACCTGATATTGTAGAACAAACATCTGAAGCAATTAAAATAATACGTGATTGAATGAAGACTGCACAGAGTAGACAGAAGAGCTATGCAGATAGCCATCGCAGTGAACTGAATTTATAAGTAGGAGATAATGTCTTCTTGAAGATATCACCAATGAAGAGTGTTATCAGATTTGGCAGAAAGGGAAAGTTAAGTCCCAGATTTGTGGGACCATTTCAGATCTTAGAACGAATTGGGACTTTAGCATATCGATTAGCGCTACCTCCTCAGATGTCTACTGTTCACAACGTGTTTCATATATCAGCGCTTAGAAAATACCTTGCAAACCCTTCGCATGTACTCAGATATGAACCCATCCAGTTAGCGTCAGATTGACTTACGAAGAAGTTCCAGAAAGAATTTTAGCGAAAGAAAATCGTAAGTTAAGAAATATAACTATCCCTATGATAAAAATTCAGTGGGCAAATCACACTAAAAGAGATCTACGTGGGAAGTCGAATCTGATATGTAGAAAAGCTATCCAATTCTCTTTAAGTAAGTAATTTTGGGGACGAAATTCTTTTAAGGGGGTAGATTGTAACGCCCAGACATTTTTATAGGCCACAATTAGAAAGTTATAAGATTTGAGGGATTACAGTGATATGCAATTTTATTCAACTTTTGATTTAATCGAGTCTCAGAATTCAGATAGGTACTGTTTAGCTTTTAGCATTTTAGAGATAAATTCCAGATTTCATGATATGTGATTTCAGATTTTATGTTTACGCATTTTCAGCTGTCACCCTGTGTTAAGTTGAAATTTAAGATATTAGAAATACAAATACAGCAGATGTCTAGTTGAATCCTACAAGCCAATCAAATCCTTTGTTTTAACTAAAATCGTCCGGTTTCCTTATGCATCATTTTATTTGAAAACAGAGTACGCTTTTAAAAGACTTTGACATATTGATTTAAACGCGTTTTTTCGCTAGGCATTTATAAATCATATATATAGGATGTTAGCTGCTTCATGCACCATTATATTAAAATCAAACTATTTTAAGCGGTGCTCTCTCTCAAAGAAACCGAGCAAAAGCTTTTTAAAGATTTTCGAAGGAGACGGTCGGATTGTACGAGGTTTGCTAGATTTCAGTTGCGTTTGTGTTCAAGAATTTCAGGCAAGTAAACTCTGTTTCTTGCTCACTGAGTGAAAGCATATATTCAGTTCTGTTTTTGCATGTTTGTATGCAATTTTAAAGAAAAGGGAAGATGGCTACGGCTGTTCTTCAGAAAACCAGAAGTTCATGCTCTGTTTTTATGAAAGTTGTGTTTTATTGTATTTTGATCCAGAAATGTTTTAGAAAATGGTTTTATGATGTTCGTCTAGTAGTTTCCTAAGTTTTTCAAAAGATTTCTCATCGAAGTAGCTTACAAGTAGCTTATTAGATGAATCCCAGAAACTTCTTATTGCATGTTTGTATGCAATTTTAAAGAAAAGGGAAGATGGCTACGGCTGTTCTTCAGAAAACCAGAAGTTCATGCTCTGTTTTTATGAAAGTTGTGTTTTATTGTATTTTGATCCAGAAATGTTTTAGAAAATGGTTTTATGATGTTCGTCTAGTAGTTTCCTAAGTTTTTCAAAAGATTTCTCATCGAAGTAGCTTACAAGTAGCTTATTAGATGAATCCCAGAAACTTCTTAAGATATTTTGAATTCCTCAGACGAAGGTAACCGTCGTAGTTGATGTTTATCCACACAGTTAAGTCTGAAATCTGGTTCTTATGCCATAGCTTATATTCTATGATGAACAGGTTTCTAAGAGTAGAGGTTTGTTTATGTGCTATGTAAGTTCAGATTTCTCCTTTGGTATGACATCTGAACTTAGTCATTTTCATATCGTTGACCATTGACATCTGGATTTGGTCAGACTTCTACCAATGACCATTGACATCTGGTTAACCCGTTTAGTTGGGTAATATCTGATGACTTCATTTAAAAGTTTCGTTGACATCTGTTTGACCAACAGAAAGCTGATTTAATTCTTCTTCGTTACGACGCTTGGGTTCAATTCAGATTTCTACTGTTTCACGTATGATTGTGTTGACTTTTGAGTTGACTCATGACATCTGAAGTGTTTCTTCTTCGTCGAGACACTTACGTCCGATTCAGATTTATACTGTTCCTTTATTCAGATTTCATCTTTTATTCCTTCAATACGTCTTCAATTGAGACAGAAAGCATAATTTGAATTCCTTTTTCATTTCCGCTTCAATTCGAAAGAATTATCCGATTCAATTGACAGATTCAAGTAGTATTTTTTTATTTTTCATCTTTGCAAGCATTTCAGAGAATCCTTTACAGTTCCAGAACATCATTTAACAAACAAATACCAGTAAATCGTACTAAGAGAAAAGGAAAACTGATTTACAAAAGAAAAGAAAGAGCAGAAATATTATGTTTATGAAAGTTTTATGTTATGACTTTGGCAACAAATGGTCCCCAAAGGAAGGGTGAGTGCGCGGCTGACAAACCGTGTGCCCTTTCAAATAGGAAGGATTAGGATTACGGATTGGCGGATCTGTATACCCCTTCAACCATGAGCTTTATGCTAATACTGATATCAGGAGTTTGATCAAACGAATTGGACCAAATGTTTAAGTGTTGTCATAATTTCAGAAAATGAATGAAGTGCGCAAGAGTGATTTTAATCACAGCTCTGCAGAAAAGTTTAAAGCTGCTTCGTTTACGAAGTACAGTAAATGTTTTCAGAACTGGTTATTGTTTTATGCTTTCAGATCTTTCAGATGCCTCAGTTATTGTTTTTCTCTTATTCGTAGTTAAGCGTATTCAGATTCCAGTTATATACCAGATATCGTTTTGCTTGTGGTTATGTGCCTTCGATATTCCGGATTTTACCTGCTGGGCCTTAGGCTCACTAGTTTTCATTGAGTGCAGGTAATGAAAAGTAAGGAGCTGGAGGGAGATGAACAGAAAGGAAGGAGTGTTTATAGTGGACATCAGATTTCATCTTTCTTTTCTGTTTCAGATTTTGTTGTATTGAACCCTCAATCGTAGTTTTGCTGTCTTGTAGGAATTCTTTACAGACTTTATCTTTGACTATGTATACAGTTTCTTTTGAATCATCAGATCCCTATCATTTTAACGTACGCGTTGTTATTCAGATGTGTAGTAGTTCCGCATTTCTTTTATTTAATCTTCACGTCTGAGTTCCTTCAACAGATTTGAGTTGTGATTATTCACACTTCAGTCCAGAAATCTAGTAACGACTATTTGTTATTAAGAATTGAGATTTTTGGGTCTTTCAATTCGAACCCCAAAACTTCTAAATTCCATTTAGAAAAGTCCGGTCGTTACATTCTCTATGGAAGAGTCCAAGAGAGGGGACCTGCCTATGTTTCATTGGATCACTCTATCTAAGTCTATGTGTCCAAAGAATGATGAGGAGATAGAGAGTATGACACGCGTGCCATAAGTCTCGACAATAGGTAGTATTATGTATGGTATCATCTCGACCAGATCGGATGTCGCGTATGCTGCGACTGTCATGAACCGCTATGTTAAGGTAAATTTTATTAGTTTTGGTACTGAATTCAAAAGTAACATCTGAACAGTCAGTCAGTTGTAGTAATTGACAGTTACGCATAATTCAGATGTTGGGTCGACTATCACTTACTGGGTCGACTTTCAGAAGTCGTACGTCATCTCAGTGTTTTGAAGATTTCAGAAGTCGTGACGTCATCTCAGTGTTTTGAAGTTTTCAGAAGTCGTGACGTCATCTCAGTGTATTGAAGCTTTCAGAAGTCATGACTTCATATGAGTGGATTGAATAATTCTAAGTTTCGAGAGTTCCAAGACAAGCGTTGACATCTGAGTTGACTTTTGGTAAGTATTCAGAACTGAGCAGGATTAATTATTCAAAGATTCAGTATTTGTTGCAGGTCGATGTTTTGAAATAGATTTTGCTATTTGGATCAATTCAGATATCGAGAACAGTTATTCAGATGTGAGCTACAGTGGAAGATCTAATGTTAGAGAGAAGTGTATTCAGACTTGAGTAACAGAGTATGGTATATTGATTAGATCTCAGTATTTCAGAAGTGATTACAGAGCTATCTGTGAACATCAGACTTGAGGTTATCAAGAGTGTTCGACTCAGACTTTGGAACAGTATATTTTTCAGAAGTCGCAAGCATTCAGTTGTTGCATTCAGAAGTTGCATTAAGATGTTGCAAGTACACAGTTATCTCTATATATTCAGTTGTGACAGTTTTTGAATAAACAATCAGAGTTAAGATAGTCGTCTTCTTGAAGAAAGAAAGAACTGAGTTAACGAAAAGAGACTTCAGGCGCAAACGATGAACCGATTCAAACACGATCATATATTCAAATTGGAAAGAATCAATGGTTGCGATTGGATCGTACAAATGCCTGGAATTAAGGAGACAATGTCAGAGCTATTTTGGGAGATTGTACACAGTATACAGAGGACGTTATATGACGCTTGCTCAAATATGGATATACGACAATTTGGCTCTGATGAAGAGCATATTATCATTTGGTGGAGCAGGATATACGGTTGTACGATGAATCTATATTCAAAAAGGGATTTTGTTTCCTTAGGAGAAATTTAATGACCGTTGGAGACAAAGGGTAAAAATATCTGAAGATTCAAATGATGAAGCTCCGACTTACCTTCTGCAAATTCTCTCTGCTGTCTTTCAACGCTAACATATTGCTCATACAGCTACTGGATATTCTGATCGAAAATATATTCTAAGTCCAGTATACCAAATCGAAGAACATTCAAGTTCTAGCCCTCACTGTTTTCAATCTTCGATTTAACTTTTTGGTTCACTTGTTGAATCCTGTTTTATAGTATAGAAACCAGAATATTTACAGTCTCAAATAGTTCTGTATTTCTCTTGTATTATCATTTTGAGTCTGTAACGAACTGGCTTTGTGAAGCAGTTCGAAAATTCTCATTACTTGTATTCAGCAGCTGCGTCTTCTTGTTGATTGGAGTTTCTAGGAGTTCACCTGGAGCGAGGCTCGGTGATTGGGTGTCTACAGCGTCTGTATTTATCAAACTCTTCTAGTGGAACCTTCCTAAATAAGGAAGAAGGGGAGACGTAGGATTTGATATCCGAACTTCCATAAACAAACTCTTGACCCTATACTTTTACTTTACTGTATTTATTTTCAGTATATCACTGTTCACAGGTTAATCGACTTCATTCCGCACATTTATTGTTTGTCGAGAGATCAGCATTTTAACTGAGATACCTTAAATCTGGTAACATAGATTTAATTTAAGCATGGCGCTTGTAAAAATCGTTTGAAGGTTTCGAAAATTTTAAAATACTAAGGAGTTTATTCAAACCCCCCCCCCCCCCTCTGAACTCCTAAGGATGTTTTTCGATCCTATTGATCCAATCAAATGGTATCAGATCCTGTGCTATCTCAGTATTGAAAAGTTTATTTTTTGTGTTTCATATACTTCAATATGTCTACCTCTAACAACAAGATTCCTTTGTTTTCTAAGGAGGACTATGATGACTGGAAGATCAGAATGCAAGCGCACTTGGCTGCTCAAGGCGATGACATGTGGTTCTGAACTCCTAAGGATGTTTTTCGATCCTATTGATCCAATCAAATGGTATCAGATCCTGTGCTATCTCAGTATTGAAAAGTTTATTTTTTGTGTTTCATATACTTCAATATGTCTACCTCTAACAACAAGATTCCTTTGTTTTCTAAGGAGGACTATGATGACTGGAAGATCAGAATGCAAGCGCACTTGGCTGCTCAAGGCGATGACATGTGGTCAGTCATCATCGATGGTCCAATGAAAATAATGAATATAAACATAAAATTTGCGACGAGTGATGGTGCACCAGAATATGTGGAAAAGAGGAGACATGAGTACACTAATGAAGAGAAAAAGAAGGAGAGTCTGGACAATGTGGCCAGGGATATCCTCTACAAGACACTGGACAAAAATATATGTTCAGCAAAATCAAAACATGTATCACTGCCAAGGAGATTTGGGAGAAGCTGATACAAATCTGCGAGGGCAATGATGAAACGAAAGAGAACAAGCTAAATGTGGCCCAACAGAAATATGAATCAATTAAGATGAAAGATGGAGGAAACTATGGCGGAATTTGACGAACGTTTTAGCGCTGTGGTAATTGAGTTGACAAGCTTGGGCAAAGAATACAGCAACCATGAGTTGGCATTGAAGGTGATGAGAGTGTTGCCCGGAGAGTGGGATGTTAAGATGATGGCCATGCACGAGTCCAAAGATCCGAACAAGCTGGAATTGCATGACCTATTTGCAAATCGACAAGCTTGGGCAAAGAATACAGCAACCATGAGTTGGCATTGAAGGTGATGAGAGTGTTGCCCGGAGAGTGGGATGTTAAGATGATGGCCATGCGCGAGTCCAAAGATCCGAACAAGCTGGAATTGCATGACCTATTTGCAAATCTTAAAGCCTATGAGTTTGAGTTGGAAATAAGATCTGAAGCTGGACCCTCAACATCTCAACCAACCAAAGCACTAGCAGCAACAACTTCTGAACAGTGCTCTCCAAGCACGAGCAAATCTGCAGAACAAATCAGCAACGACGCCATATCCCTCTTCGTTAATAAGTTTGGGAAATTCATGAGAAAATCCTACAACCCTTCTTTCTCTTGCAATAATGTACATAAATCTGATAAGGTTACCACTGACCAAAATTGTTTTAACTGTGGTCGTCCAGGGCCTACTGATTGCAACAGGCCTAAGAAAGAGGACAGATTCAAGAGGGATGACAATAAAGATGATAGATCCAAGGATAGATCAAAGGACAGAAGGATGAGGGCAATAGCTGATAAAAGGCCCAGCGGAAAGAATGATCCCAAAGTACTAGTTGCTGAGGAGAGCAACAAGAACTGGGCTGATATCGATAGAGATTCCTCATCAAGCAGCTCTTCATCCAGCAATAGTGAACATGAGGAAGTTCATTGTCTCATGGTTAATCAAACTTCGGAAGATGAGGTATTCGATTTTTCAAATACTGAATTTACACGAAAGGACCTAATCTGTGCACTAAATGAGATGGTCCAAGAGTACCATAAGCTTTCTCAGACATTCGAGGAAGTCAAAGCTGAAAACGTATATTTGAGAAAAAGTTCAGTGGAACCAAGATCTGTTCAACTTGGTAACACTGACAGATTACAAATTGAGTTGAGTAAGCTGAAAACTGAGAATGAATCTTTGAGGATAAGATCCAGTGAGCTCGAGTCTGAAATTGAAAAGTTAAAACTGATAATGAGCTCATGTACCCAGTCTTCTGTTTCTCTAGATAAGCTGTGTGAAATTCAGAAGCCAGCGAATGATAGAACTGGCTTAGGTTTCAATGCTTGTGAAAGCAGCGCTGGAGAGACCAGTACTCAGTCACATCTGGTATATGACAAGTTCAAAAAGATGAGCTTTGTCAAAGCCAGTATGACACATGATACATGCGAGTCAGTGAGGTATGATGACCAGAGCTCTTCATAGCTGAATCAGAAAGGAAAAGCTGGTATCGGTTTTCTAAGACCTGAGAACTCCAAGCCAAGCTGGCTAAAGAACAGACTTGACAAGGATAAAGCGAAAGATGGTTCTAAGTCGTTTGTTTCTCACCAGCACACGTGCAGGTTGAAGAAGGCAAAATCTGTTTGGAGAAAGGTTCAGTTGAGGAGAGATCTGAATGGTCAAAATATCAAACCAACGCTCAATAGATCTCACAGTATTTCTGCACAGACCCTTATGGACTATCATACTGGGAAAACTGTTAAAGTCATTCAAGTATGGGTCCCGAAAGGGGTAATCCTATCTGGACCCAAGTAAAATTGGGTACCAAAATATGTTTTTGTGATTGCAGGATAACAGGTACAAAGATGGAGATGAGTCTATCATATGGTACCTGGATAGTGGATGTGCAAGACACATGACAGGAAACCCAAAGCTGCTATCAGATGTTACTCCACACAAAGGAGCAAAGATAGTCTTTGGTGATAACTCACACTGTAACACTGTGGGTAAGGGTAAGCTTACCCACGGTAACATTTCAATATATGATGTCCTAGTTGTTGATAGCTTGCGCTATAATTTAATCAGTATAAGTCAGCTATGTGACAAAGGTTACATAGTTAACATTCAACAGCACACATGCACAGTTAAAAGTCCATAAGGACTGACTGTATTGGTAGATAAAAGATCGGGGAATACCTACATTATCAATTGGTCATAACCCATGGGATCTGAACAGATTTGATTAGCAGCCAACTCTTCCAAGAGCTGGTTGTGGCATCAGCGAATGAACCATCTAAACTTTAAAACACTTGCCCATTTGATTCAGCATGAACTGGTTTCTGGTATGCCGAAAATCAATTTTTCTACAGACAAGATCTGTGCCGCATGTCATCTTGGTAAACAAATTCGTTCTACTTTGAAAAAGAAAGGCGGTAAACATTCTTCCCGAAGCTTAGAGCTTTTACATATGGATCTTTTTGGTCCTATTCCCGTAACAAGCTTAGGGGGAACGAACTACACCCTCGTTGTTGTTGACAATTTTACAAAATTCACTTGGGTGTTGTTTTTAAAAGCAAAATCTGATACCGCTGACCAGCTTATTCGGCTTTAAAACATTTTCAAAATGACAGATCTTGTACAGTCAACATAATAAGAAGTGATCGTGGTACCGAGTTTTTAAATCAAAAATTATCTTCTTATCTGGATGACATAGGGATAAAGCATGAGCTTTCTGCAGCTAGAACTCCTCAATAGAATGGGCTAGTTGAGAGGATAAATCGCACTTTAAAAGAAGATGCAAGATCTATGATTGCTTATTCTGGCATTTCGCAAAAATTTTGGGCAGAAGCAGTTAATACAACATTCTATACTCAGAACAGATCTATGATTAACAAGTTGCATGATAAAACCCCATATGAGATCTGGAGTGGCAAGAAACCTGATATTTCATATTACAGGGTATTCGGATGTAGATGCTTTATTCATAATAATGGTAAGAAGCACCTAACAGCTTTTGATGCAAAATCTGATGCAGGTATCTTTCTCGGTTATTCAGCAGTGAGCAAGGGTTATCGAGTATTCAACAATAGAAGTCTAACTATTGAAGAGTAAGCACACATTGTATTTGATGAGACAAGTTTTAGATCCAACTCAGCTGCGAGCCTTAACTACTTATGTATACATCTATAATCATCCAGCATTGATGACTCAGATGATGACGTGGCACAACAAATACATTCAGCAGAGATGGAACCAGCACTGGACACACCGCACAACAATGCTCAACAAGATCTGACTGGTAATCCAGTAGTCATCGATTTGACTAACGTTGACTCAACACAGGAACAGATCTCTCCAAGTGTGCCTGCTGCTGAAGCTGGAGCGACAAATGCACAAGATGTCCAAAAGATGTTGCTCAAGCAGATGTTGTGCAAACAGACTCTTTAATTCATGGACCAACATCTGAGGCACCAGTTGCGAGTACTTCACATCAATTGATATCTAGACCAACACCTGGTGCACAAGATACGAACGCAAACCATCAATTGGTGACAGACAATCCAAATGTGGCTATCCATCAAGACATCCAAGCAGAACAGGAAGCAAATCCAATTGGACTTGATCTTCGGTGGAATAGAAATCATCCACCCGAGCAGGTCATAGTAACATCGAATCTCCACACGAAGCCAGCTATTGCATGATCATTTTGACTCAGCTTGCATCTCGCATATAGAACCTAAGCAAATAGATGAAGCCTTAGTATACCCAAGTAGACCCAATCTGGGTACAAGAAATGAAGGAGGAACTTAATCAATTTAAGAGAAATAACGTATGGAAACTTGTACCTAGACCTTAAATTCATTCAGTTATAGGAACTCGATGGGTCTTCAGGAACAAACTGAATGAAGATGGAATAGTAACAAGAAACAAAGCTAGACTGGTAGCTCAGGGATTTAGGCAAATGGAAGGAATAAATTTCGATAAAACCTTTGCACCAGTAGCTAGATTAGAAGCTATACGCATGCTCCTTGCATACGCTGCTTTTAAAGATTTTAAAGTATTTCAAATGGATGTTAAGAGTGCATTTATTAATGGCATTCTAATATAGGAAGTGTATGTTGCAGAACAAACTGAATGAAGATGGAATAGTAACAAGAAACAAAGCTAGACTGGTAGCTCAGGGATTTAGGCAAATGGAAGGAATAAATTTCGATAAAACCTTTGCACCAGTAGCTAGATTAGAAGCTATACGCATGCTCCTTGCATACGCTGCTTTTAAAGATTTTAAAGTATTTCAAATGGATGTTAAGAGTGCATTTATTAATGGCATTCTAATATAGGAAGTGTATGTTGCACAACCTCCTGGATTCGTAGATCATACATATCCAAACTACGTTTATAAATTGGATAAAGCTCTGTATGGGTTGAAGCAAGCACCCAGAGCTTAGTATGTTACACTGTCAAAATTTCTAATTGATCATGATTTCACAATAGGGACGGTGGATAAAACTCTATTTAAATTTTTCAAAGCTGATCATGTTCTGTTAGTTCAGATTTATGTTGCTGATATCATATTTGGGTCAACTAACCCCAAGATATGTCAAAAGTTTTCTAAGCTAATGCAGGACAAATTTGAGATGAGCATGATGGGCGAGCTAACGTTCTTTCCGGGCTTACAAGTTAGACAGCTGGATAATGCTATCTTTATTAATCAAGCCAAATATACGAAAGAACTAGTGAAGAAATTTGGCATGGACAACTGTTCAGCAGCAGCGACCCCAATGAGCTAATCAATCAAGCTGGACAAGGACGAAGCTGGTACTGCCATTGAGGTATCCATATCTTGGTATAATTGGCTCCCTGTTGTACTTAACTGCTAGCAGACCAGACATCATGTTTGCTGTCTGTATATTGCTAGACTCAAGCAGAGCCTAAACAATCGCATTACATTGCTGTAAAACGAATCTTGAAATATTTAAAGGGAACTTCCAACGTGGGTCTTTGGTATTCTAAAGACTCAGGCTTTCAACTAATCGGGTATAGTGATGCAGACTACGCAGGATGTAGGATTGATCGTAAAAGCACAAGCGGTATTTGTCAATTCTTAGGAGATCGACTGATTTCCTGGTTTAGTAAGAAGCAGACATCTATTGCAACGTCCACAGCTGAAGCAGAGTACTTAGCGGGCAGGAAGCTGCTGTGCTCAGATCTCGCAGGATGTAGGATTGATCGTAAAAAGCACAAGCGGTATTTGTCAATTCTTAGGAGATCGACTGATTTCCTGGTTTAGTAAGAAGCAGACATCTATTGCAACGTCCACAGCTGAAGCAGAGTACTTAGCGGGCAGGAAGCTGCTGTGCTCAGATCTTATGGATTCAACACCAGCTTAAGGACTATGGGATTGATGCTTCTGAAGCGCCTATTCTCTGTGAAAACACCAGTGCCATCGCGATCACTCAAAACAATGTACTGCATTCAAGAACGAAGCACATCGACATCAGGCATCACTTCGTAAGAGACCATGTACTCAAGAAGGACGTCAAGCTGGAGTATGTGTCGACTGAGCAGCAAGTAGCTGACATCTCACAAAGCCCATACCAGACGCTAAGTTTTCTTATTTTAGAAATCTATTGGGTCTCTTAGAACTGCCTTGATTGTCTTTGCGCTAACAAATTTTCAAGTTGAACAGCTTCTGGTTTTGTCAAATATGAGTCTACTGTTCAGGAGGAACATCGTGGAATTCAGGTTTGATATCAGACTTGGGAAAATCTCAGCTTTAGGGGGAACGAGAGATCTGAATTAATAAGTGCTGAGTCAACTGAATATGTGAGATCTAGATACACTCAGATGTCATGTATACACAGTTGATACTTATCCATGATCAGATCTTGCAACAACCCTGCTTATACATAAAACAGATCTTAAGGTTGTGACGTTTTAAGTATTTGGCGCTAGTTATCTATTTACCATTTTACCCTCGCGGTTACAATTCAAAATCCTTTTAAAATATCTTTAAAATTATTTCGTGATTTTGTCAAAATCTTTTCAAAATCATTTCCACAATTGATCGCGCCATTGGATGATGGACACGTGGTTGTCATCATGCATAACGTCACATCCACATTTTCTCTCTCTAGTACCTTTTGCATTCTCTTTTATATTTACGGCGTTTCCTTTTCATCTTCACTTACCTTGCGCATTTTACTCTCCAGTATTCTTGTGTTCTTGCTTTTTGTGTGTTTTTCTGTAGATATTTCTCAGACGCGCTCTCCTTAATCAATCTACTGAAATGGTATCTTCCTTGATAAGCAACACCGTTCACTTTCTGTTTGACTCTGTCCTTGCCATGGACAACGAGGGGATAGTGGCTATATTCAAAGCCCTCGTGGCGTCAGGCCTAAAGGGGGTTTCTGGGTTGCCCAACTCATTTATGAAGCTGCTTTGATAGAGTTCTTTCAGCATGGATCTGTCAGGGATGGAATGGTGGTAAGTACCATACAAGGAAAATCGGTGGAAATTTCTGAGGAAGTTTTTGCAGGGTCGTTTGTGTTGCCAATGGATGGCTTGACAGATTTGAATGAGGTCCCTAAGGACTTAGTTTTTGATGCGAGGAGTATTTTCTCTTTCACTGGTGAGCAAGTGAGCACCTCCTGCAAGAAGCGGGAGATGAAGATTGAGTTCCGATTGCTAAGTGATATTTTGGAAAAATCAATCTTCGTGAAGGCCAGGTCATTTGACGAATGGATGGCTTGACAGATTTGAATGAGGTCCCTAAGGACTTAGTTTTTGATGCGAGGAGTATTTTCTCTTTCACTGGTGAGCAAGTGAGCACCTCCTGCAAGAAGCGGGAGATGAAGATTGAGTTCCGATTGCTAAGTGATATTTTGGAAAAATCAATCTTCGTGAAGGCCAGGTCATTTGACGTAGTTACTCACGAGCGATTCCTTATGATGGCCGCTCTCGATGGTGGAGCGAAAATCAACTGGGGAATACTAATGTTCAATATTTTCAAGGATATGGTGACAGCTGAATCGAGACAAGCCAGGGGCTTTGCTATCCAAATCAGTATTCTGTTACAGAACATACCAAACTTGGAGTTGGAAGATTCCGAGGAGTTCCCTCCTCTAAAAATTTAGACTGCCAGAACCGTTGAGAGGTATATTGCCATCAACGACAAGATTACTATTGAAGATGTGGAGGGCGTGGTAGGTAAATCTCGGGTGAAGAAGACACCCACGAAAAAGGCTGTGTCCAAGAAGAGACCAGCTGCTGCTGTGGATGAGCCAATAGCAAAGAAGAAGAGGACTACAGTTGGAAAGGCTACTAAGAGTTCCGCACTTGTTACAGTAGCACAAGAGGCTATCCCTCTGCAAATATTTGAACCAATTCGAGCTGTGCCAGCTATGCTACCTTCTAAGCCAAAGCGAAAAGCTCCTAAGGGGAGATTAAAATTGCCAACAGAATCGGATGATGAGATTGTTGAAGAAGAGACGGCTGCTGGTGGTATTGCTGAGAAGGATTCCGTGCCAGCTGGAGCAGATGTTGTTGATCAAGGGATGTCAACTGCTGATGATGTGGACAACATTATTGAACAAGTGATTGCCGAAACTGCTCAGATGGACACAGATGTTGAAGGAACAAATGTCAGTAGACCGGATGTTGGGGATCAATCAGTTCAAAGAGCTGATGAGATGGAGCACTGGTTTAACATTTCCTACGAGGAATTTGTTGCTCGAGAAGCTAATAGAATGGTTGAATCAGGCAGTGATACAGATGATGAGATTGTAGCTGACAAGGTCACTGGAATAGATGTTGGTGTACAGATGAAAACTGCCCCAGATGTTTATTTTGTGGAGGAACCTTCAGAGGAAACAGAGTTGTTTCAGAGAACAAAATTAGCAACTGCAATTCCAACCACTGATGAGAAAATATCGGATGACGAGTCAATGACCCTAGAGGAAAATTTGTCTACAATTCCAGGTGGTTGCTCACTGCCTTCTAGTATTGGGGAAGTAACCAAAATACAGTTTGGAATGAGCATAACTATCAGGGGAGTCAATGAAGGAGACTGGTACAAGTCCAGTCTTCCCAAGATTCCTCCTGCTGCTAAGGGGAAGACGCCCCTCCAGGAAAGAGACCCGATCAAAGGAAATCCAGCGAAGGAAATTTTTTCGTTAATTTGTGCTAAAATTGAGCTACTTGTACAGCTACGAGAACAGATTATCGATGAGGTTGAACAATTCTTTAATTCTTTCAGTTTCAAAAAGAGGCCACGCTGAAAATAGAAGATATTTATGCGAAGGAGGAACAGGTTTTAACTTGGGAAGAAACAGATTCTACCAGAATTGCGCTTTAGAGGCGTGTGTTCATACTTACAAAGTACAGAGAAATGTTGTTCCGGAAGTTTTTGGAGACCAGAACGACTAATTTTGCTCCCGGGCAGACCTCTTTAGCCATTGATTTGAAAGTGCTAAATATGTTATCCAACCTTCATTTGTTTGTTTTAGAAGAGCTGAAGACACAGATGCAATCACACGGTCTACAGTGGGAACTGCCATCCTGCTCTAGATTGTTTGAAGGTAAAAATTGTTATCGTGGTGCTGTGATCGCCCGATCAAACACGCATTTTTAGTCCTCTTGCTGGATTCGTACCATGATTCGTGTCAATGATTCTTGGGTGACTGAACCATGCGCTGATTATTGACAGAAGATACCCAAACAGATTGTTCCTAGCACGATTGCAATTTCTCCTCAGCTTTCTTATGTAGATACACTTCCTACAGTCAGTGAATTCTTTAAATTTCTTAAAAAGAGATTGGCTGACGTTTGTATAGAGGACGCAGATTTTTTTGCTTCTGGAAAACTCCTACCGGTTGTTTCTTTGAATTTATTGTCGCACTCTTGATATTGTTGAGTCATTTTCTGATTTTGGTTTTCGAAGGCCGACAATCACCGCTTTGGGATGGTCGCAACTTTGTACAGCTTTTGTTCGATATAGCCTATTCGGGGGTTTACAATCAGTTGATATCAGATATTTTCTTTCAGTTCTTATTCCTGACAGACCAATTTTGAGGCATGTTAATATTCTGGCTACCGCTGAACAGAGAACACCTGTTCTTCTTCTTCAAGACACCAGTACACATGAGGATCAGATTGTACATATGGATATTGATCAACATCCAGATTCTCCACCTACCTCCGCTGATTCTTCCTTGCACTTCAATGCAAATGATATTCCTACAGATTGTACATATGGATATTGATCAACATCCAGATTCTCCACCTACCTCGCTGATTCTTCCTTGCACTTCAATGCAAATGATATTCCTACGGAAGACGACTCAGCTCTTGACCAGCTTATCTTGCCTTCTACGGCCATAGATATCTCTGTTTCCTTTGCCACACTTCGGGAATCCATCTCCAGACTTATTGCTAATCAGACGAGGGATTCTCGGAAGTCGGGTGATGCTCATGGAGAAGTTATGTCCAAACTCAATCATGTTGAGAGAGTCCTTCTTGATAGTCTTGCTGAGCAAAATCAAGCCTTCCGGGGCTTGATCAAAAGTATTCGCCAGGAGGCTCATAATGATAACGATGTACTGTCGATCGCACTAAAAGCTATCCGTGCTCAAAATGCCATCTTGACAACAGAGTTAGCGGATGTTCGACAAGAAGTCAAGGATCTCAAGGATGAATTTTCTAAGGACTTTGATGACAAATTGGTTGTTATTCGTAACGATCTACTGGAGTTTCGTGTGGAAACACAAGGACAATTAGCTTCCCTTGGTACTAATCTTGCTGAACTCATTGCCTTTATCACTAAGGGCAGTGATGACAAAAAGGGGGAAGTGAGTAGCAGCCATGGCCGAGGTCAGCCGCCTGATGATCAGAGTAGACCCAGTGGGGGAAGTGTAAGTAGAGGTGGTAGTGATGGAAACAGTAGGAGAAGAGATGACAGAAGGGGTTCTTCGACAAAAAGGGGAACCAGTAGTGGTGGTGGTGGATCTGGTGCTGGTGGACCTTATAAAAAGAATGCTGAATGGTGGCTATATGGAAAGAATCAGTTCTAAGATTTTTCAGTTTCTGTTGTACAAATCTTTTGTACATTGATCAGCAATGATATATATAAAATTTCAGCAGACTTTGCACAATTTATTTTTGCCTATCTATATAAAGCTGCTAAGTTTTGTCATCACCAAAAAGTGGGAAATTGTTAAGGTAAAATTTATTAGTTTTGTTGATAACAAAAATAAGACAAGTACTGAATTCAAAAGTAACATCTGAACAGTAGTCAGTTGTAGTAATTAACAGTACGCATAATTCAGATGTAGGGTCGACTATCACTTATCGAGTTGACTTTCAGAAGTCGTGACGTCATCTCAGTGTTTTTAAGATTTCAGAAGTCGTGACGTCATCTCAGCGTTTTGAGGTTTTCAGAAGTCGTGACGTCATCTCAGTGTATTGAAGCTTTCAGAAGTCGTGACGTCATATGAGTGGATTGAAGAATTCTAAGTTTCGAGAGTTCTACGACAAGCGTTGACATCTGAGTTGACTTTTGGTAAGTATTCAGAACTGAGCAGGATTAATTATTCAGAGATTCGGTCTTTGTTGTCAGGTCAATGTTTTGAAATAGATTTGGCTATTTGGATCAGTTCAGATATCGGGAACAGTTATTCAGACGTGAGCTACAGTGGAAGATCTGTTGTTAGAGCGAAGTGTATTCAGACTTGAGTAACAGAGTATGGTATATTGATTCAGATCTCAGTATTTCAGAAGTGATTACAGAGCTCTCAGTGAACATCAGACTTGAGGTTATCAAGAGTGTTCGACTCAGACTTTGGAACAGTATATTTTTCATAAGTCTCAAGCATTCAGTTGTTGCATTCAGAAGTTGCATTCAGATGTCACAAGTACACAGTTATTTGTATATATTCAGTTGTGACAGTTTTTGAATAAACAATCAGAGTTAAGATAGTCGTCTTCTTCAAGAAAGAAAGATCTGAGTTAACGAAAAGATACTTCAGGCGCAAACGACGAACCGATTCAAACACGATCATATATTCAAATTAGAGAGAATCAATGTTTGCGATTGGATCGTACAAATTCCTGGAATTAATGAGACAATGTCAGAGCTATTTTGGGCGATTGTACAGAGTATACAAAGGACGTTATACGACGCTTGCTCAAATATGGATATACGACAATTTGGCTCTGATGAAGCGCATATTACCATTTGGTGGAGCAGGATATACGGTTGTACGATGAATTTATATTCAAAAAGGGATTTTGTTTCTTTAGGCGAAATTTAATAACCGTTGGAGACAAAGGGTATAAATATCTGAAGATTCAAATGAAGAAGCTCCGGCATACCTTCTGCAAATTCTCTCTGCTGTCTTTCAACACTAGCATATTGCTCATACAGCTACTGAATATTCTGATCGAAAATATATTCTAAGTCCAGTATACCAAATCGAAGAACATTCAAGTTCTAGCCCTCACTGTTTTCAATCTTCTATTTATCTTCTGGTTCACTTGTTGAATCGTGTTTCATAGTATAGAAACCAGAATATTTACAGTCTCAAATAGTTGTGTATTTCTCTGTATTATCATTTTGAGTCTGTAACGAACTGGCTTTGCGAAGCAGTTCGAAAAATCTCATTACTTGTATTCAGCAGCTGCGTCTGCTTGTTGATTGGAGTTTCTAGGAGTTCACCTGGAGCGAGGCTCGGTGATTGGGTGTCTACAGCGTCTGTATTCATCAAACTCTTCTAGTGGAACCTTCCTGAATAAGGAAGAAGGGGAGACGTAGGATTTGATATCCGAACTTCCATAAACAAACTCTTGACCCTATACTTCTGCTTTACTGTATTTTTTTTAAGTATATCACTGTTCACTGTCTAATCGACTTCAATCCGCACATTTATTGTTAGTCGAGAGATCAGCATTTTAACTGAGATACCGATCCTATTGATCCTATCACGCTACCAATACAACCCCGGCCAAATGCATTGGAAGGCTATGAAAGATATTCTTAAGTACTTATGAAGGACTAAAAATATGTACATGGTCTATGGGGGTGGGGAACTGAAATTGGAAGGCTACACTTATTCTAGCTTCCAATGCCATGTGGATGACTCGAAGTCATCCTCTGGATTTGTATTCATGCTCAATGGTGGTGCTGTATCTTGTAAGATTTCCAAGAAAGACACCATCACGGATTCAACCACTGAGGCTGAGTACATCGCAGCATCAGCTGCTGCTAAAGAGGCGGTTTGGATGAGGAAATTTGCCCAAGAGTTGGGCATAATTCCTCAAGGATTTGGTCCAACTAGCCAACTTGTGGCGTGTGGGTTTATAGACTCTTGTATGAAACGATCTTTATATATTATATTCGCATTTTATTTATGGCATTCTTTACTTTCATTGTGTTGTATGATGATTAACAATTGCGTTGAGTAAAGACCTAGAATGCACTATAGTGTATGTTAGATGTGATAGTGGGTATGACGGCTATCATGAAACACATCTAATAGTCACTGTGTATTCTGAATTAGTTCCTAGTCGATTGGACCGTCAAAGTGAGGATAAGGCCGCCCGAGCTCGAGACTAGTTATCTGCGATGCGAAGTACCATGTTTCGTTTTGTGTTGTATGATGATTAACAATTGCGTTGAGTAAAGACCTAGAATGCACTATAGTGTATGTTAGATGTGATAGTGGGTATGACGGCTATCATGAAACACATCTAATAGTCACTGTGTATTCTGAATTAGTTCCTAGTCGATTGGACCGTCAAAGTGAGGATAAGGCCGCCCGAGCTCGAGACTAGTTATCTGCGATGCGAATACCATGTTTCATTGGTAGGGAACATTGTGATGTTCTGA
>KQ986447.1:161511-188453 GCA_001598015.1 Dorcoceras hygrometricum
TTCGAGATTCCCGCACGGAAACTGAGCTCAATGTGTTGAGCATAGGAGGAGAATTTTGGAAGTACGACTTCCTAAAAGTCAACAGGGGTCAAATCGTGATTTCCGCTGTTGAGGGGCAAAACGGTCATTTTGCACTGGGGTTCTGAAAAATGGTTTTTCAGATTATAATATTCAGTTTTGGAAACTGAGTCGATCGGTCCGATATGATCGGCGATCGGAGTTGTAATGAAGTCGGAGTGATGGATATCGTCGTTTGGACCCGGGCCTGTTGGGCCGGTCCAAGTCCATCACTAATCTACTTAAGGTAGACTAGGGCTTCATAACTCATGATTACAACTAATACAACCTTAGAGCTCCTAAGTGTGCCGCCCCCCTCCTCACATACCTCACGGCCGCCGCCGGTTCCACGCGCCGCCGCCGCTTCCTTGCCTCGCCGGAATTTGTTCCGGCCGACTTTTCGAGGAGTTTCCGTCCGTGCCGATCTCGTCAGGCCTTCTAGTGCAGGCTGACGAAGGAGTCTCCCTTCT
Source organism: Dorcoceras hygrometricum (assembly GCA_001598015.1). Lineage (NCBI taxonomy): Eukaryota > Viridiplantae > Streptophyta > Magnoliopsida > Lamiales > Gesneriaceae > Dorcoceras > Dorcoceras hygrometricum. Next base: position 162,039 of record KQ986447.1, read on the forward strand.
GGTCGTGGACCTGATTAGACGTAATCTACCCCGCCTACCGTGAAGAGCCAGTCTCCCTGTGATTCTGGTTGGAGCCAGGCGCAAGTCGCCAGCAAGGTAACACCCCGAGAAACACCCTATGAATGGTTCATATTGTGTTATTTATGAATTGTATGAATGTTTCCCGACCTAATTTTGTTCTTCCGCTTCCTCGCCGGGAGACGGGATCCGGATCCGCCACGGTTCCCCAACAATAGAAAGCATGGCTCGGCTACTGGAGCAACTAGTAGGGCAGTCTAACCAAGGAAATGGCCAATCTACAAACCGAGGATTAAGTCACGAAAATCCTCAGGAAATGTTTAGACGCCAAAGGCCCAAGGAGTTTTCAGGAACCAGTGATCCACTTGCAGCTTAGAGCTGGATCAAGTCCTTGGAAGTTATATTCGAGTATTTACAACTAGCTTATCCGGATAGAGCAAGATGCGCCATTTACATGCTAAAGGATGATGCAATGATTTGGTGGGGAAGAGCCAAATTAACAGTGGATTTGGGTGCACTTTCTTGGGATGAATTCAAGAAATTATTCTATGATAATACTTTACTACGGATGTGCGCTATTAGCTGAAGCGCGAGTTTTTAACATTGAAACAGGGGGAAAATGCCAGTGAGAGACTACATTCGTAAGTTGTAACAAGCTTGTTATTTTGTGCCCTTAATTGGGAGGTATGCGGAGGAAAAACTTTGTCATTTTGTTGACGGATTGAGGCCCACACTTAAGCATGATGTAAGCCTGGCTGAACCTAAAGATCAGGCCAGTAGTGGACAAAGCGTTCCGAGCTGAACAAGATTGGAAGGAAATAGAAGAAGATCGACATCTAAAGCGTCAAACTTTTGAGCTCAAGAACCAAAGACAATCCAAACAGCCCAAAAACAACCAGCAGATGCCTCAGGGAAAGACCTCCACAACCCGAACCGATCAGTGCAATTCTCGGGATCGACAATCGACCAGTGTACCCAAAGTATCAAGAGAGCCACTATGGCCAATGTAAGTTTTGTCAGAGGTATGCTATAAGTGTGTCACTCCTATTCATATTGCCGAGGATTGTCAGCAATCAAAACAACTCACCACCAGTAGAGCTTATGTGATGACAACAGATCATGCAAATCTAGAGGCTACGATGATTATAGGTGAAATTATTGTTGCTGGTATACTGTAGCTCCCCAAAATCCATAGGACCAAAATCACTATCCTTATTATTTCCAAGGGCTGTTTCGATATTTGAGCATTCAGATTTCAGTTTAAGCTAGTTTCAGTAATCTAAGCTGATTTTCTTCCTTTCTTCGACTTTATAAGAACGTCCAGATGGTTCTAGAAGGATTTCGTCCCAAGCACAATCCCGAGCTGGAGCAGCTTTTTTTAAATAAAATGCTTTTCTGGGAGTTTAGTTTTATAAAATGGGGAAGCAAGTTTACAAATTTAAAATAGTAGTAGGAGTTTTTATCAATTTTGCAAGGATTTGGTAATCTAACCATGCCTAATCATTGTACTTCTACCTACTACAATCATACTCCTACATATAAGATTTTTACGTGAGTTTAGAACTCATTTGGTTACAAGAAAATCTATTATTTCTCTTTGAAAAACCAGAAGCTCGCAGAGTGTGCTTGAGAAGATTTTCAGCCAAGGCCATCTGTGTGAGACCCGAACACTCTGCTGTTCAGATGTTTATTGGGATCGGACCAGTTGTGAGTCGATGTGCTTGGAGTAGCCATCGTAATTGGTTAAGTGTGGATTTCAGCAGTGAATGATCACTTCCAGTTGTAACGGCAATGAGAGTGTTTTCAGTTGCGGGTGCCAGTACGTCGTTGTTTTGGATTATTTGGAATTACAGCGTTTCGATTTAGCGCTAGGACTCAGTTGTTGGGTTGTGCGCGTATCCAACTGCTGATTTAGGGATCAACTGTTGAGTGAGCGATCAGCTGTGGGCTAGTTGTTCAGCAGTGAGTAGCGGGTGACGTGTTCAGTTGCGACAGTAACTCCTGCGACGTCGTTTGATTTAGTTGATCGCTGTTTAGCGATAGGACTTAGCTGAGGAGAGATTCAGCTATTGGTTGGAATATCAGTGGTGATAGCTGAAGTTGTCGGTGGATCTGTTTACTAGTTAGTCAATTGTGACTATAAATAGAGGACATGGTCATTGCGTTCAATTATTGTTTCCCCGACACTTAGAAATGTTTCCCGTGAACCTCATATTGTTGCGATACCCTAGTTACTGTTCACAGTAACCTTCTTCGTTTCAATTGCCATCGGTAGGTAGCTCCGACGAGAGCGAGAGTGGTAGTGTTGGACTCCTCTTGCTAAGGTGTTTCGTCTCATACCCTTTTCGTAGGCAGCGGAGGAGTTGGAAGAGGATCGCAGAGACATCTCCCTTCTCTAATCCGTTAGCATAAGTGTCGGATTTCGCATCCTATCCTAGCTTTTTGGGGTAAGTAAAGATTCTGCCTTTTAGATTGTTAGAGCTTTTCGTGGTGATAGAAAGGTAGAATTAGCACTGGTGGAGTCGTAGATCCCATCTGCTGTGGTTCTGAGTTGTAGTCCTTGAGCGGTTGCTTGTATTGGCTTAGCAGGTGGTGGATCTGCGTTGCTAGAACTTTCATTGTGGCAATCTGTGTGTGCTTGGCATAACTCAGAAGTTAAGGTACGGATGTTGAACTTTGTTACAGCTATGTGTTGAGCGTGGATTATGTGCTTTGCTATGTATGCTCTTTGCTGTTATTATTGTGCATGTGTTATAATATCAGCTGTGGAATTTGCATACACGCATATCCTCTTGTCGAGCTCTATTTTTCTAGCTATGCCTTGTTCGATCTGAGTGTACCAATATGCTGGGCTTAAGGACGAGCGGGTAACTCCCGTATACCTTAAACCTGGAGGCGTGCGGGTAACTCCCATCCCTCATCTCCCTGCTGGGACTGTTAGCCGCTATGGGCGGAGTGGGTAGCTCCCACACCTCATGAATGGGCAACAACATGTTGAGCTATTGTTGCATCTGGTGCAGTATACGTGAGACGAGTGGGTAGCTCCAATATACTCAGTATACATTCCGTGGCCACTGGGACTACTATATTTCAGTTGTTTCGCTCCAGCTGTTGAGTTGTTGTTATCCAAATGTCGAGTTGTTGTTATCCAGCTGTCGAGTTGCTGATTTGAGATCCCTCGGCTTCCAGCTTTTGGTTGTATTTCGATCTCCTGCATAGCATCTGCATATCTATCTACTGCTTTCCATTTGTTGTATTTGTTGCTCTCCGTACTGGGGTTTGACCCTGAGGTCCCTCTAGGGCTGTTGTGTTGTTGCCTGCTTGCTGTACAGGTTTTCCACGATTCACAGCTGGGCGTGGCTTTGATCCAACTGGTGGTGCCCCAGGTGGTGGATAGGTGTCCCAGTTAGCGTATAGCATATTATGTACTAGTGCTGTCAGCCAGGGAATGCCTTGTGCTTTAGTTTCTGTTCATCTGTAGCTTTGTCAGCTGTTGTATTGTTGCTTGTACTTGTAATTGCTGTACTGTCGTTTTTCATAATATAAACTGGGATTATTTTAAGTATTGTGCTATTTTAAATTATCTGCCTTAAACCGTCAGGCCAAGCGAAAATTTTTTTTTATTGCTTCCGCTATGTTTCTGCGTGGTTTAACTCTGAGTTGTGCACGGGGCCTGACATTTTTGGTATCAGAGCTTAAGCTGGGATAAGCTCGATTTCGTTTGATCACACTTGAGTCTAGGCACAGTGTTGTGTGTTGCATGTTCTTGACTATGTGACCTATGTGCTGCATATTTTGTGTGTTGTATCTGTTCTATATGATCTTATCATGTTTAGTGTCTTCTTAGAAGCCGCCTAGACGTAGGGGTAGAGGTAGAGGACAGTTTCAGGACGAGTCTGGAGGTCAGAACGAGGATCAGCGTAGTTTTCCTTCACATAGACGCGATAGTCGGGTTGAAGAAGAGGTTTACGAGTTGGCAGCCCGCGTGGATAGCATGGAACTGGTGATGGCTAGGTTCCAGCGGATGATTCCTTAGGTTTTCCAATTGGGATGAGTCTAGTGGGGATGCTGACTCTTGGTTGCAGCATATCATGGGTCTATTCAACCGTGTGCAGTACGATGATGAGCTCAAGTTGAGCTTAGCTACCTTCCAGCTGAGGAAAGGTGCGGAGCGTTGGTGGAGAGGCGCTTCGAGGACTTTGGAAGAGACTGGAGTAGGGATTTCGTGGGACAGTTTCTGTGTTGCTTTTCGTCAGGAGTATGTCCCAGAGTCCTACGTGAATGCGCGAGAGCGGGAGTTTGACAACTTGGAGCAGGGCAGTATGTCTTCTAGAGAGTATGCCCATAGGTTTTCTTCTCTTCTTGCGTATGTGCCGCATGTTTCTGGCCACGAGAGAGTGAAGAGGACTAAGTTTCTTGAAGGGTTGAATGAGGAGCTGTATACCTTGGTTTTGTCGAGTAAACCGAAGAGCTATGCATAGGCTGTGGATAACACGAGTGATATCGAGAAGGGGTTGAAGAATCGTCAGTCTCGTAGGCCGCAGGTGGCGCAGAGTAGTCGCCCAGTGATTCAGGGAGCGTAGCCTTCCCCGTCGTCCCAATCGTCTCAGCCTTCCCCGCAGCAGCAGTTAGCTCAGCAGTCGGGACTCCAGAGGTTTAGGCCTCGTGGTCACCAGTTCAAGAAGAAAGGAGGTTCTAGTTCTTCTGGTACTGGTAGTTCTAGCAGCAGTGGCTCCAAGGTGGAGTATTGTGGATTTTGTGGTGGCAGGCACCCTTCGACGCAGTGTCTCATCAAGCTGCCGCACCACCGCAGGGACGCGGTGGATCGTCTAGGGTCGCTTTTCCTGTACAGCAGCAACAACAACAGAGAATAGGGGATACGCAATTTAGGCCGTTTCAACAGCCTGGTCCGTCGCGTGTCGGACAGACTTCCCAGTAGCATATCGCTTTTCCCCAGCAAGCCCAAGTGAATGACATTACTAGGGAGCAGGCGGAGGGCACGCCGAACGGGGTGATTACAGGTACTTGTCTTGTTTTCGATTATCCTGTGCGTGTGTTGTTTGATACTGGTGCATCGCATTCATTTATTGCTGATGCTTTTGTGATTGAGCATGGTCTGTGTACCACTGTGTTGCGCGATGTTGTTTCTGTTGTAACTCCAGCTGGCGCGAGCCTACTCTCCCAAGAATTTGTATTGGACGGCATTCTTAGGTTCGGCGAGAACGTTTTAGTAGCGAACCTGATTAGGATAACGTTGTGGGATTTCGACTGTATCGTAGGACTGGACGTTCTGTCTAGTTATAGGGCCTCCGTGGATTGCTTCCATGAGATCGTGCGTTTTAGGCATCAGTTTGGCGAGAAGTGGAACTTCTACGGCCACGATTCTCAGTTGAAGATTCCGTTGATCTCAGTGATGGAGATGTTCAGCCTATTGTCAGGAGAGAACGCTGGTTTTATGATTTATGCGATGGACGCATCTTCTTCTTCACGTGTGCATCTTAGTGACGTTCCAGTGGCGCGTCATTTTCCCGATGTGTTTCTAGAGGAGATTCCTGGTTTTCTCCCGATGAGGGAGATTGACTTCAGCATTGAGTTTGTGCCTTGCACAGCTCCGATTTCTCGTGCACCATATCACTTAGCGCCTGCTGAGTTAAGAGAACTCAAGGTGCAACTGGATTATTTGCTGGAGAAAGGCTTTATTAGGCCTAGTATGTCGCCTTGGGGAGCGCCTATCTTGTTTGTTAAGAAGAAGGATGGCACAATGAGGATGTGCATCGATTTCCACCAACTAAATAAAGCTACTGTTAAGAATAAGTACCCGTTTCCTAGGATCGATGACTTGTTCGATCAGCTGCAAGGCTCGGCTGTGTATTTGAAAATCGATCTACGTTCAGGGTACCATCAGCTGAAGATAAAAGATTCAGATGTTGCAAAGACTGCTTTTCGTACGAGGTACGGGCGCTTCGAGTTTCTGGTTATGCCTTTTGGTTTGACGAATGCCCCAGCAGTTTTCATGGACTTGATGAATAGGGTTTTTCGAGAGTTAATCGATCAGTTTGTGATAGTGTTCATCGATGACATCTTGGTGTATTCGAAGACTCCTTTGGAGCACAAGGAGCATTTGAGAGTTGATCTTCAGACGCTTTGAGACTCGCAGCTGTACGCCAAGTTTTCTAAGTGCGAGTTTTGGCTGGATCGTGTTGTGTTTTTGGGTCACATTATTTCATTAGATGGGATTTCGATTGATCCCAGTAAGGTAGAAGCTGTTGTCAGTTAGGAACGCCCCAAGAGTGTGACGGAGGTTCGTAGTTTCTATGGTCTGGCTGGCTATTATCGACGTTTTATCGAAGGATTTTCTAGCATAGCTAAGCCAATGACACAGTTGACCCAGAAGGACAAGCGTTTTGTTTGGACTGAGCAATGTGAGAATAGTTTTCAGTTGCTCAAAGAGAAGTTAACATCTGCCGAGTCATTGCTTATGCTTCACGGCAGCTGAAACCGCATGAGACTCGATACCCAGTTCACGATTTGGAGCTAGAAGCTGTAGCCTTTGCTTTGAAGATTTGGCGTCATTTTTTGTATGGCGAGCAATTTGTGGTGTATTCAGACCACAAGATCCTTCAGTATTTGTTTTCGCAGCCAGATTTGAATATGAGACAGTGTAAATGGATGGAGCTGCTTAAGGATTTTGAGTGTGAGATCCAATACCAGCCTAGGAAAGTGAATGTAGTTGTTGATGCATTGAGCAGAAAGGCTCAAGGAGCAATGATTGCATCATTGTATTCTTCTAAGGACCGTGAGCATCTTAGCACTACTGGTTGGTGGTTTTACCCAGCTGAGGATTATGTTGTGGTTTCTTCTTTTCAAGTTGAGCCACAGGTTGTTGCGAGCATTAGAGCTGCTCAAAGGACAGATCCTTCCATCCATGAGCTAAAGCTGAAGGTAAGAGCTGGACAGCTTGAGGACTATTCTGTTTCGTCTGATGGTTGTTTGAGGTTCCGTGGCCGGCTGGTTGTGCCAAACCTCATAGACTTGAAGGACAGGTTTTGAGAGAAGCGCACTGCAGTAGATACAGTGTTCATCGTGGCGTGAGGAAGATGTACCAAGCGCTGAAGCCTCACTTCTGGTGGGCTGGATTGAAGAGTGATGTTGCTGATTTTGTGGCCAAGTGTTTGAACTGTCAGCAAGTTAAGGCTGAAAGGACGAGACCTGGTGGTCTATTGCAGAGTCTGGAAGTGCCCCAATGGAATTGGGAGCACATAGAGATGGATTTTGTGACGCATCTACCTCGTTCCAGCAGAGGGTGCGATGTTGTTTGGGTGGTTGTAGACAGATTTTCAAAGTCTGCGCACTTCATTCCCTATGGTATGAAGTTTTATTTGAAGAAAATGGCGAATCAGTGGAAGAGGCAGATGCAGCCGCCCATCAGGGGCCAGTCTTCGCACCCTCCAGCGAAGAAACCATTCCAGGGGCCTTCTAAGGGCCCAACTCAGCAGGGACAGCAGCAGTATAGACCACAGGGCCAGCAGAGGCCACAGCAGCAGGGGGCCAGCGCCCCTAAGCCCGGAGGATATCAGACCTGCAAGGAGTGCAACAAGCAGCATCCCGGACCGTGCATGGCAGGATCAGGGAAGTGCTTTCATTGCAACGAACCGGGACACGTTTCCAGGGATTGCCCGAAGAAGAGACAGACCACGGGTCGTGTCTTTGTGATGCAGGCAGAGGCGCCAGACCCGGACACTACTCTATTCACGGGTATTCTACTTTAAGATTTCCTCCATTTCCATGATTTGTGAGTTTAGTATTTGTTGTAAACAGATTGCATGCTGAGTAGGACACTACTAGGAGATTCATGCCTTAGACTGGTTGAACTTAGTGGAACTGTATGCCTTCTAGGACTTCTATGCGAACATGGACAGTAGGGCTAGCTAACTTAGAATATGTGTAGACATCTGAACTACTTGTTGAGACCTAGTTTAACTGTAATCGCGTGCCTGTGTGTTGCGTCCGTTTCAGGCGAGATTCATGTGCTTGGTGTTACTACCCTTGCATTATTAGACTCGGGGGCGACTCACTCGTTTATTTCGAGCGCGTTTACGCAGAGGATGGGTATTACACCGGAAAGCTTGGGTATGGCTCTCGCAGTGACGGTCCCGTCAGGAGAGGAGTTGACGACAACCAGTGTGGTTCAGGGATTGACGATGATGTTCCAGGATCATGTAGTCCAAGCAGATTTAGTGGTGTTGCCGATGTCGGGATTCGATCTCATCCTAGGCATGGATTGGCTGACAGAGTTCAGAGCAGTGATTGATTTTCTGAGGCGGACAGTTTCTATCAGACCGCCACGGCAGGATGCCTTCTTATTTGAGGCAGCTAGGAGGCCACGGACGCCCAGATTCATATCTTTTTTACAGGCCAGGAAGCTAGTCGAGCCCGGATGTCAGGCGTTCTTGGCCAGTGTTACTGCTTCAGTAGGTTCAGCAGGCCCTTCGTTGTCTGATGTGGAGGTAGTCAGGGACTTCGCAGATATTTTCCCCGACGATGTCGCAGGAGTTCCACCAGAGAGAGAGGTGGAGTTTTCTATTGGGCTGATGCCGGGTACAGTGCCTATCTCTAAGGCACCGTATCAATTGGCTCCTACCGAGATGAAGGAGCTTAAGGAGCAGATTCAGGAGTTGTTGGATTAGGGGTTCATTCGCCCTAGTTTCTCTCCATGGGGCGCACCAGTTCTGTTTGTGAAGAAGAAGGATGGTAGCATGAGGTTGTGTATTGACTACCGGGAGTTGAACAGGGTTACCGTGAAGAATATATCCACTCGCGAGGATTGAGGATTTATTTGATCAGTTGCAGGGAGCTTCAGTGTTCTCGAATATCGATCTGAGATCTGGCTATCATCAGCTGAGAGTTAGATAGGAGGACGTGTCCAAGACTGCCTTTCGGACACGCTACGGCCACTACGAGTTCTTGGTGATGCCGTTTGGTCTGACGAACGCCCCAGCGATTTTCATGGATCTGATGAACAGGGTATTCAGGCAGTATCTAGACTAGTTCATCATTGTGTTCATCGACGATATTCTGATCTATTCGAGGAGCTTTGAGGAGCATAGGCAACACTTGCAGACAGCTTTACAGACCTTGAGGGAGAACAAGTTATACGCCAAGTTCAGCAAGTGCGAGTTCTGGCTGGAGCAGGTGGCTTTCTTAGGGCACATTGTGTCGAGAGATGAGATTTTTGTTGACCCATCGAAAGTGGAGGTAGTGTAGAACTGGGGGATTCCAAAGAATGCAGTAGAGATTCGTAGTTTCTTGGGCTTGGCAGGTTATTATCGCAAATTCATCAAGGGCTTCTCTTCTATTTCAGTGCCCTTGACAGCCTTGACCAAGAAGAATGCGAAGTATGTGTGGAGCACCGACTGTCAGAGGAGCTTTGATCAACTGAAGGAGGCCCTTACTTCAGCACCAGTATTAGATAGCCAGTGGACCACGAGGAGTTTGTGGTTTATACAGATGCTTATTTGAGAGGGTTAGGTGCAGTTCTGATGCAGGGTGGTAAGGTTATTGCGTATGCGTCGAGGCAGCTGAAGAGTTATGAGCAGAACTATCCGACGCACGATCTGGAGCTTGCAGCAGTAGTGTTCGCACTGAATATTTGGAGACACTTTGTACGGCAAGAAGTGTCAGATTTTCACCGACCATAACAGCCTCAAGTACTTCTTCACCCAGAAGGAGCTGAACATCAGGCAGCGCAGATGGCTAGAGTTGGTGAAGGACTATGACTATGACATAAGCTACTATCCGTGTAAGGCTAATGTGGTAGCAGACGCTTTGAGCCGGAAGACTTCAGTGATGGCGTGTTTATCAGTTGAGCGACCACTGCAGACCGAGATTCAGAGATTTGGATTGGAGTTTTATTCAGGAGGCTGTGCGCCTAGCCTCGCAGCACTCACAGTTCAGTCGACTCTTCGATCGGATTAGAGACGGCCAAGCTACAGATGAGCAGTTACAGCAGTGGAGACAGAGAGACGAGGCTAGAGGACGAGGTTTGTACACAGTCGAGGATGGGATTACTCGTTTCAGGGGTCGTATGTGGGTACCCAATACTGAGCAGTTGAGAGCTGAGATCTTATCAGAGGCCGATGCATCGACGTATTCCATTCACCCAGGGAGTACGAAAATGTACAGGGATTTGCAGACGCTTTACTGGTGGCCAGGGATGAAGAGGGATATTGGACGATTTGTATCAGAGTGTTTGACCTGTCAGCAGGTCAAGGCAGAGCACCAGAGACCAGCAGGGTTGCTACAGCCACTCCCTATCCCTGAGTGGAAATGGGAGAACATCATGATGGATTTTGTGGTTGGCTTACCCAGGAGTCCCAGAGGTTTTACGGTGATTTGGGTGATTTTGGATCGTCTCACCAAGTCCGCACACTTCCTACCGGTGAAGACCACTTTCACATTGACTCAGTACGCAGAGCTATACATTAGAGAGATCGTCGGGATGCATGGCATACCAGTCTCTATTGTGTCAGATAGGGATTCCAGGTTTACTTCTGCGTTTTGGAGGAGCTTGCATGCTGCATTGGGGACCAAGCTATCGTTCAGTACGGCTTTTCACCCGCAGACAGACGGTCAGTCGGAGAGAGTCATCCAGATTCTAGAGGATTTACTAAGAGCCTACGTGATCGATTTTCAGGGTACGCGGGATTCTAGGTTGCCATTGGTGGAGTTCACGTACAATAACAGTTTTCAGGCATCGATTGGGATGGCTCCTTATGAGGCTTGGTACGGGAGGAGGTGTAGGTCTCCCGTGCATTGCGATGAGGTTGGCGAGAGGACTTTGACTGGACCGGATATGGTACAGCAGACAGCAGATATTGTGACCAGGATACGAGATCGGATGAGGATAGCTCAGAGTCGTCAAAAGAGTTATACCGATCGTAGATGACGAGATCTGGAGTTGGCAGTAGGGGACCATGTATTTGTGAGGATATCGCCTATGAAGGGCGTGATGCACTTCGGCCGGAGAGGCAAGCTCAGTCCGAGATTCATTGGACCGTTTGAGATCTTGGAGAGGGTCGGTACGTTAGCATATCACGTAGCAATACCACCCAGTCTGTCAGCAGCGCATAACGTGTTCCATATCTCGATGTTACGGAAGTACGTCCCGAACCCATTCATGTGTTGGATTTCGAGCCGCTTCAGTTGGCACCAGACTTGTCTTTCAAGGAGCGACCAGTTTAGATCTTAGTGCGAGAGGAGCGCATGCATAGAGCGTGGAGGATTCCGATGGTCAAGGTTCGGTGGCAGAATCACTCGGCAGATGAGGCTACCTGGGAGACCGAGGCCGATATGCGGACGCGCTACCCAGAGCTATTTGGTACGTAACTTAATTTCGGGGACGAAATTTCTATAAGGGGGGAGAGTTATAACGCCCAGAAATCCTAATTACGTGAATTGAATGCATGACTAGGAGGAAAACCTTATGTTAGTATGATTTGCACGTCATGTATGTGATTATATGATGATTTTAGGCTTTACGTGTGCATGTCTAAGCGGGGACGAGTCCGGAGACGACCAAATTGAAAAATTTTAATGTTTCAGCCCTTAGACATATTTTTAAGCAAAATATTTTTATTTTAAGCTACAATTTCCAAAAAATGAGATTTTATGCACGGTTACCGAAGGGGACCCGTTTTTCCCCTATACGGGCTATTTTTTACTACACTTTCAAATTTTAGAGGCCTTATATTATGAAAATTAAAGGCTTGAAGTCTGAATTTTAAATATTTTTAAGCCTTTTTAATTAAAGGAGGGTTAGTATATTGATGGGCCTTTTATTTTCTTAATAAAACAAGGTGGAAGGGCTTTTTTGTACACTTTTCACTCACCAATCTCCAAAATTTCGAAAATTCATCAAACCCTACCCATTCATCAGCCGACTTCAGCCTCTTTTCTCCCTAAGGTGACCGAAATTTGCAAGGTTTTGGATTGAAACTCAAAGGTGTGGTCTTCTCGATTGTCCTCCGCTCCGGTATCGCGTATCTTCGCTTCTTTTTCGATCAAGGCATGTTATATTCTTTCTTTTCTCACCATTTAGATCATAATACACAGTTTTTACAAAGATTATGCATGGATTTTTCGTGGATGTTTCAGATCTTTATGCATATGACCATGATCATACGTTTTTCCATGTGCACCTCACGATTTTGAAATTCTTTTGCATGGATTCGGTTGATGGACTGCTTGAGGGGTTATGGCTCGATGTTAGGTGGTTCATGGTGGTCCTAGGAGTGGCTTATGGTGGTTCGAAGTGGTGATTTATGGGTCGAACCGTGGGCTAGATGAAACACACCGTGCAGTGTGTGTTTGTCGCCCGCCCGATGAGTCTGCCTCCCAAGGTTAGTGCGTCCAGGTCCGGCCATGGTTGGGGCTAGGGTCGGTCAGGTTAGGACCGGCTGGACCTTGGGGTGGTCCAGCCGGCGGGGCTCCGGCCAGTGGTGGCCGGAGCAGTGAGTGCGAAGCGTTTGTCGGCGGTGGGTCGTGATGCTGCATGCGGCAGTGTGTGTTTTATTGTGTAGGGTTTTGGGCTGCTTCGGTTCAGTTGAACCGGCTGGATCGGTTGGACCGGGGCGGTTCATCGAGTCTCGAGTCAAATATTTTAAGTCCGGTGCGAGTTATTTTATTTTTGGGCCAGGTAATTTTTTTTTTTTAAGTTCGAGTCATTTTTATCGGATCAAGTCAACTTTTTAAGTTAAAATTTATCTTCGGTCAAAATGATTTCGGGTCAACGATTTTAAGTCAAAAATCTATTTTTAAGTTGCTGGAATTTTAAGTAAATTGGATTTTTAGCCAAATTAGTGGATTTTGGGCCGATATTTATTTTAATGAGTTTTAAGCATGTTTTAACGATGTTGGGCCGAGTCCTTCAAATAATTTTAAGGAGGGTTATCCTTAGTGTTTGGGCCATGTTTGAGTTGGGTTTAGGATGATTTTAAGTTAGTACAGGCTTTGGGCTTAGAATTAGTGGGCCAGGCGCTTGAGCCAGTCCTTGACCGGTTCGAGGAAAATAATGCATAGGCCCATGAATATATATTTAATTATATACGTATTATGCTATGCATTTGATTATGAAATGTTTTAAGGAAATTAAATTAATATTGATGGGCCAAGGATTTTTAAAGTTGCATGATTTTATGAAACGCATGCATCATGAAAGTTTAAGTTATGTTAAGCATGAAAGGAAAAATATGTTTGAGGAATTGAATTGTTGTGGGGAAAAGTAACGATGGGAGTTAGCCGGGTAGCCGGGCCCGAGGATCCCCTGTTAATGTATGAGCCTATGGATCCTCGTGTGATATCGGGGTGAAGTGGCATCCTATGGATCCTCGTGCGATATCGGGGTGAAGTTGCAACTTATAGGTGTGACATATAGGGATCCTCGTGTGACATTGGGGTGAACCACACCGCCACGTGCGTTGGTTTATAGATTGATCAATCGAATTAATGGCTCTCACTTCATGGATACGACTCACATGTTCTTTTAAGTTATGTTATGTTTATGCTATGCCTTAACATATATGTTATATGATGAAGTATGTACGACTACAGTATGATTTAACGTTTAAGATATTTTAAGCACGCATGTCATGAAAATTATGTTCCTATACCTATGTGCCTGTATGTGGTCTTATTATATGTACCTTGTTACTAGCGGATATAGAATGCTGTGCCTTTAGGCTCACTAGGTTTAAATGGTGCAGGTGAGCATGATGGTGATGATGAGATTACTCCGACCGGCGGTGATGACGTCTGATGCTCCGCTGTGGCTGTTACCCCGTGACCACTCAGTTACTTTATATTATTTGTTTTTAAACATGTTCAGCTTTCCGCAAACAGTTTATAAATACTCTGATTTTTATGTTAGCTTGTGAGATGTGGATTGAGGATATTTTGCAGTCTGTTTCAACAGATGTTGAGATGTTACTTCTTTAAATGATCTAAGTTACGTTTTATTTCTAGCTTTTATAAAATGTTTATTCAACATCTGCTTTCAAAAAATATATATATATTTTAGAGGTTTAGTATGTTTCATTTTTGTGGTGATAGAACGGTAGAATTAGCGCTGGTGGAGTCATAGCTCCCAGCTGCTGTGGTTCTGAGTTGTAGTCCTTGAGCGGTTTCTTGTATTGTCTTAGCAGGTGGTGGATCTACGTTGCTAGAACTTTCATTGTGGAAATCTGCGTGTGCTAGGCATAATTCAGAAGTTAAGGTATGGATGTTGAGCTTTGTTACAACTATGGGTTGAGCGTGGATTATGTGCTTTGCTGTGTATGCTCTTTGCTGTTATTATTGTGCATGTGATATAATATCAGCTGTGGCATTTGCATACACGCATATCCTCTTGTCGAGCTCTGTTTTGCTAGCTATGCCTTGTATTCGATCTGAGTGTACCAGGATGCTGGGCTTAAGGATGAGCGGGTAACTCCCGTATACCTTAAAGCTGGAGGCGCGCGGGTAACTCCCGTCCCTCATCTCCCTGCTGGGACTGTTAGCCGCTATGGGCGGAGTGGGTAGCTCCGACACCTCATGAGTGGGCAACAGCAGGTTGAGCTATTGTTGCATCTGGTGCAGTATACGTGAGACGAGTGGGTAGCTCCCATATACTCAGTATACATTCCGTGGCCACTGTGAGCACTGTATTTCAGTTGTTTCGCTCCAGCTGTTGAGTTGTTGTTATCCAGCTGTCGAGTTGTTGATTTGAGACCCCTCGTCTTCCAGATTTTGGTTTTATTTCGATCTCCTGCATAACATCTGCATATCTATCTACTGCTTTCCGTTTGCTGTATTTGTTGCTATCTGTACTGGGGTTTGTCCGAGGGCCCTCTGGGTCTGTTGTGTTGTTGCCTGCTTGTTGTACAGGTTTTCCAGGATTCACAGCTGTGCGTGGCTTTGATCCAGCTGGTGGTGCCCCAAGTGGTGGATAGAGTGTCTCAGTTAACGTATAGCATTTATGTACTAGTGCTGTCAGCTGAGGAATGCCCTGTGCTTTAGTTTCTGTTCAGCTGTAGCTTTGTCAGCTGTTGTATTGTTGCTAGTACTTGTAATTGATGTACTGTCGTATTTCATAATGTAAACTGGGATTATTTTAAGTATTGTGCTATTTTAAATTCTCTGTCTTAAACCGTTAGGCCAAGCGAAAAATTTTAAGCCATTTTTTTTATTGCTTCCGCTATGTTTCTGCGTGGTTTAACTCTGAGTTGTGCACGGGGCCTGACAATCTGTTAGTTTCGATCCTCAGTTCAGGCAAGTAAAAATTGATTCTTGCTTCTGAAAAACATATTATGTTTCGTTGTTTTCTGTTGTATGCTTGCCTGTTTCATGTTTCAGTTCAGCCAGTTCAGTTTCATGTTTAAGCTATGGATTCACTGCTTTGACGTTTTAGTTTTTGAGGAAACTCACCAGTTATTTTAGCAAGAATTTGTGTTTTCAAAATACTGAGTTGTACAGATTCCAGGTAAGATAATCCAAGAGAATTTTATTGTTTTTTCCATGTGCTGAAAATGTTCTGGACATCGACTCTGAACATATAGGCGACGCTGGTTTGATCAGGACTATGTTCTGGTCGAATAAGCTGAGCTAGTTGTTTAGGGACTGTCCGAGCTGGAGCAGTACCTTCATTTCTGAGCAAATATGGCCCATTTTCCTTGACCAGACTGCGTGATTTGTTGTTAAACTAATTAGGTTTCTCAAATCTGAGTGACCTTCCAAAGCTGAAATTCTTCTTACGAAGCTTGTGTTACCATTTTAATACGCGTAAGCTGTTTTTCATATAACCAGATCTGTTCTTCCAATTCGAGATCTATTTCCTCTAGCCAAAGCTGTTCTTCGCACCTGTGATCTGTTTCATACCCGAGATCTGATTTATATATCCAAAGCTATTATTTAGCCGGTTATTACCGACGATTTATCAAAGGTTTTTCTAAGATAGCTATCCAATTAACCTCTTTACGGAAGAAGAATGCTAGGTATATATGGATCCTGAGCGTCAATGAATTTCAAGAGGTTAAAACAAGATTTAGTAGAAGCCCCTCCGTTGACCTTGCCAAATGGACAAGGAGTCTATGTTCTTTAAACTGGTGCGTCCAAGTTGGGTTTAGGTGCACTACTCATGCAGGATCGTAGAGTGGTTGTTTACGCTTCTAGACAACTGAAAACCCATGAGTCGAATTACCCAGAGATAATAAGTAATGCTTATGGAGAGAAATGTAAAATCTTCATTGATCATAAGAGTCTTAAGTATTTCTTTACCTAGAAATAATTGAACTTACGACAAAGGATATGGTTAGAACTGGTAAAGGATTACGATTGTACCATCAACTATCATCCTGGTAAAGCTAATGTGGTAGCAGATGCTCTGAGTATGAGATTGGTGGGATTAGCTCAACTGTCAATTCAGAGACCCTTGACTATAGAGATATAAAGATTTGAGCTAGAGGTGTAACCCAGAAGTGTGTTGTTGGACTAGCTACACTTACTATCCAATCTACATTGAATGATCGGATTAGAGAAGGGAAGTGGCAAGATGAAAAACTGGTTAAGTGGAAGCGACAACATGAAAAAAGGGGTGGAAATCTTGGGTACTTCAAGTAGATGCCTTGAGAACTGATATCATGAATGAAGCTGACACTAAACCTTAATCAGTTCCCCAGGAGGAACAAATATTTACAAGGATTTGAAAAAACTGTATTGGTGGTTAACATGCCAACAAGTAAAAGCAGAACACCAATGACTAGCAGGTATGTCAAAGCCTCTTCCCATACCAGAATGGAAGTGGGAGAACGTTGCTATGGACTTCTTAGTAGGTCTACCAACCAGAACCTTACAACTGATCAATTCTATTTTGGTTATAGTAGATATGTTAACCAAATCAGCTCATTTCTTTCCTGTTAAGATGACATACAATCTGGACAAGTACGCCAAGCTGTTTATCAATGAAAAAGTGGGACTTCATGTATCCCAGTTTCCATCGTATCGGACAGAGATCCAAGATTCACATTTATTTTCTGGAAAAGTTTACATTGATCTTTAGGGACAAAAATCATGTTTAGTACAGCTTTCCACCCCCCAAACGGATAGCCAATCAGAAAGAGTAATCCAGAAACTCGAAGATATGCTTCGCGCATGTACAATTGATTTAACTGAAAGCTGATTTACAAGTTACCCTTGATAGAATTCACGTACAACAATAGTTACTAGTTTTCAATAGAAATGGCCCTTTATGAAGCTCTTTTGTAACGCCTAGAAATTTTGCCTATTAACTGTCGCACACCATAGTATTATTTTCTCCTGTTCTAATAGCTATATTAATTATGTCATATAAATTATTTAAAATATTTTAAAATGAGTATATTTAAAAAATTTTAGTACAGGTGCTATGAGGCCAGAATTGAGACGGTGGGAACACCGAGGTAAAGATGGTTTTTTTATAAAATTTATTTTGAGGTAATTCCCTATGCTTTAGAAATTTTATAGTATGAAAATTTTCAAATGCTCGATTTTTTAAACCAAGTTTAACCTCATATTTATCCAAACTTTCAAAATTAAAACAAAGAGAAGGGGATAAATATTTTGAGTAGCAAACTTATCAAGGATTTTAACAAATCTAAAACACTGTTTTTGCCAAACGAGATCTTCTTGAGCTGGTATCAGCTTTGATGAGAGCTGAAGGGTGTGCAGGATCTGACGCGAAATGAGATCCGGTTGAGTAGCGGGATATGTTGATCCAATGAGCTGGTCGTTATTAGCGGGACTCCTGTGCGATGTCATTTGGTGGTAGCGTAGAGGAGTCAAATGTGGTGCATTGCGAAGATCTGGTGCAGTTCTATGATGTGGTGTAGTGCTCAGATCTGAGTTGGTTGACTTTCACTGTAGCGTTGACTGAAGAATTAATATAAGTGTCGATCAACACTTAGTCAATTTCAGATCCTATATTTCTTATCCCTTCCAGAGAGAAATCGACATCTGTTCCTCAAACCCTTACTGTTCATCGTACATGATTTCCTTCGATTGCCGTCGAATTACGCCACCGTTTGGAGCAAGGTTGGTGGCGCTGAGCTCGTCTCTTCAAGATCTTTCGATTGATACCATTTTGGGGCTTGGGTCGGCTTGTTGAGGAAGTGCAAAGTAGTTGTAGTGTTCGAACAATTCGCGATTTCCGGCCGATAGTTCCTCCGTTCCGCTTGACCTCTTGGCTAAGAATTGGTTAGTGTTTTACGTTTCGTTTAGAGCTGGTTATTGTGTTTGAGGTGTCGGTTTGAGCTGGATGAGTTGGTAGCACCCAAACCTATTTCGGCCGAGTTGCCCTTGAGTTGTTTTTGGTATGGTTGAGCAGGTATTTGGCAGATTTGAGCAGCGGGCTGTGTTCTAGTGCGTGAACTGCTGGTGCCGTGTTCAGGTGTGATCTGCTGAGGTAGTAGCTATGTGAGGTTAAGGTACGAGTGAGCTTATATTAGCAGCTTTAATATCAGCCTGAGAATAGTTCTATTCGTGTGTGAGCTGCACTGATTTATGTGTTTGAAACGAATCAGACTCTAGATTTTTTTCTTTAAAAACATTGACGGAAGCATAAAGTTTAAATATGGCTCGTTCCCTTCTAAAACAATTTCTAAATCATTTTCTCAAAATACCTTAAGCTTAAATAAAGAAATATTTAAAATCGTCAAACATTCAACATCGTAAAATCATCGAGTAAAAAGAATATTGAAAGCCAACATGTTTGAAAACCAGTATCTAAACTGCAACATGACAAAACTGAATCGTAAAGGCGATCAAGGGGTACTGCTGCAACCGGTGCTCAGAGGTCATCACCGACAGTCGGAATGAACTCATCAACAGGATCATCACCTGCACCATTTAAACCTAGTGAGCCTAGAGGCTCAGCATGCTCTATCGTAATGCATAACGATGTACATACTAAGAACATCGCATGTAAGCACATAATATAATTAAAATAACGTAAAAGACATGGATGCACGCATGATCTTAAAATATTTCATCATGTAATGATATCATAACATGTCATATATCATATAAGGCATGACATATCGTAATCTGAAAGAAAGTGTAAAAGTCATATCAGTGTGTGAGCCGCGTGTGACTGATCAGTCGTAATAACCAACGTACGTGGCGGCGGGTTCACCCGACCTTACCTCTGGATCCCTATATGTCACACCTCCTGAAAACTGCCACTTCACCCCGCTGTTACACGAGGATCCATAGGCCCTGAAATCCTAAAATGATTCCTAAAAACATGGGATCCCCAGGCCCGACTACCCGGTTAACTCACATCGTAGACTTGCCACATCATTTCAATTCCTCGGATTTTAAACTTAAAAAGGACATGCCTGATCGTTTCATAAAATCTCATGATGCGTCAATTTCTTAAAATCATGCAAATTTAAAACTTAGACAGTTAATGTATATTTAATCATTCCTTGAAAACGTTTACGTACATAAAATACTACATATATAATTAAATATACACTTCCGGGATTTTACAATTTTCTACTTCGGTCAATGATTGATTCCGGGTCCTGGCTCGCTACTTCTAGAACAAAAGTCGCTCTAAAATCGGCCGATGAAACGAATGTTCACCGCTTTTTCCAATTTTTGCCTATTTTCTTTAAATTTTGATTTCTTAAAAATCAAGACAAAAGAAACTAATTAAAATCAATTGTGACTTCTAAAAATTAATTGGGGCTTATTAAAATCTATTTTGACCTATAAAATCAATTAAAATCAATTTTGACCTAAAAAACCGATTTTGACCAAAAGACCGATTTTGACCAAATTGAATCCCCAAAATCGATTTTAACTCCAATATAATATGAAAGGCCCTAATTCTTGACTAAAAACTTAAAAATTAGACATAACTTAAATTACTTAAAAGGTTTGACTCAATTTTGACCTTCTGGCTATTTTCTTTAAAATTGGACATTTGACACATTAATTAAAATAACAGGTCCCTAAATAAAATAACATGGACCAATTTTTAAAATATTTGACTCGAGACTCGTGAACTGATCCGGTCCAACCGAACCAACCGGTTCAACTGAACCAAACCCATTCGAAAGCTAGCCCTAACCGCATGCACTCACGCACACACCAGCGGCCGTTCCTCAAGTCGTGCTCCCTGCTCCGGCCACCATGGCCGGAGCCCTTCCGGCTAGACCAACCCTAGGTCCAACCGGTCCTAGCCTGACCAGTACTGGAGGCTCTTGTGGTCGGTGAATATCTGACACTTCTCGACGTACAAATAGTGCCTCCAAATCTTCAGCGCAAACACCACTGCAGCAAGCTCCAAATCGTACGTCGGATAATTCTGCTCATAACTCTTCAGCTGCCTCGATGCATATGCAATAACCTTACCACCCTGCATCAGAACTGCACCTAAACCTCTCAACGAAGCATCTGTATAAACCACAAACTCCTCGTGGTCCACTGGCATAGCTAACATTGGTGCTGAAGTAAGGGCCTCCTTCAGCTGATCAAAGCTCCTCTGACACTCGAGACTCCACACATACTTCACATTCTTCATGGTCAAGGCTGTCAAGGGCACTGAAATAGAAGAGAAGCCCGTGATAAATTTTCTATAATAACCTGCCAAGCCCAAGAAACTACGAATCTCCGCTGCATTCCTCGGAATCCCCCAGTTCTGAAATGCCTCCACCTTCGATGGGTCCACAGAAATCCCATCTCTCGATACAATATGCCCTAAGAAAGCCACCTGCTCCAGCCAAAACTCTCACTTGCTGAACATGGCATATAATCTATGCTCCCTCAAGATCTGCAAAGCCGTCTGCAAGTGATGCCTATGCTCCTCCAAGCTCCTCGAATAAATCAGAATATCATCGATGAATACAATGATGAACTATACTGCCTGAATACCCTGTTCATCAGATCCATGAAAATAGATGGGGCATTCGGTCAAGCCAAACGGCATCACCAGAAACTTGTAGTGGCCGTAACGTGTCCTAAAAGCAGTCTTGGACACGTCCTCCTCTCTAACTATCAACTGATGATAGCCAGATCTCAGATCAATCTTAGAGAACACCGAAGCTCCCTGCAACTGATCAAATAAATCCTCAATCCTTGGGAGTGGATACTTATTCTTCACTGTGACTCTGTTCATCTCCCGGTAGTCGATGCACACACCGAAGCTCCCTGCAACTGATCAAATAAATCCTCAATCCTTGGGAGTGGATACTTATTCTTCACTGTGACTCTGTTCATCTCCCGGTAGTCGATGCACAAGCTCATGCTACCATCATTCTCTTCACAAATAACACTGGCGCGCCCCATGGAGAAAAACTAGGGCGAATGAACCCCTTATCAAGCAACTCCTGAATCTGCTCCTTAAGCTCCTTCATCTCGGTAGGAGCCAATCATTAAGGTGCCTTAGAGATAGGCACTGCCCGTGGCATCAACTCAATAAAAAACTCCACCTCTCGCTCCAGTGGAACTCCCACTACATCATCAGGGAAAACATATGCATAGTCTCTTACTACCTCCACATCAGCTAGTTAAGGGCCTGCTGAATCTGCAGAAGCGGTAACGCTGGCCAAGAATGCCTGACATCCATGCTCCACTAGCCTCCTGGCCTGCAGAAAATATATGAATCTGGGCTTCCGCGGCCTCCTATCTGCCTCAAATAAGAAGGCCTCCTACCCCGGCGGTCTGATAGAAATTGTTCGCCTCTAAAAATCAATCGCTGCTCCAAACTCTGACAGCCAATCAATGCCTAGGATTAGGTCGAATCCTTTCATCGGCAAAACGACCAAATCTGCTTTACTGCGTGATCCTGAAACATAATAGTCAGACCCTGCATGACGCTGGTCGTCGTCAACTCCTCTCCTGATGGAACCGTCACGGCGAGAGCTACTCCCATGATCTCCGGAATAATACCCATCCTCTGTGTGATTGCACAAGAAATAAACGAGTGGGTCGCCCCTGAGTCTAGCAAATCAAGTGTAGTGACCCCACGCACACGACTCTCGCCTGAAACAGAAATGACACACAAGTACGCATTTGCGGTCACACTAAATCCCAAAAGCAGTTTACATACATAAAACAGTTCTAAGTTCGTTAGCCCTACCCGCCAAAGTTCTCAAGGAAAGTCCTAGAAGATCTAACAGTTCTACTCAGATTCCACTCTTCAGCAACTAGCGGGTCTGTAGTCCCCGCAAACTCCTTGGGTCCCTGCTTGCGGAACCGCTCTGCCATATCCTCCTCGTGAGGCTTCCCAGAACGCTCCGACTGCCGCTCTAGCATCCTGGTGATCCCGGCCAGCATACCCATACTAGCCCTCTCATATGGCGTCAACTACGGAGGTGGGGTAGGATGAGGTGCATCCTCATCCTGTTGATCTCTGTCACGTCTTGGGGGCATACGGGTACACCAAAACCTTATCACGTAAATCTAAGTGCAAGACTAAGCGTCTATTTTTTAAAATTCTAAGGCCAAAAATCATGCAAGACTAAAACATGCAACATGCAAACATAAACATAAATAATAAAGCGGTAAAACTCACAGACTGGTAGTACGACTTCTGAGCTCCACGCAGCAGGCAAGTATCCCACCAGAACCTGGCTCTGATACCAACTAAAACGAACCACTCTAGAAATTTTTTTTAATACATTTGCGGAAGCATAAACTTTAAATATGGCTCGTTCCCTTCTAAAACAATTTCTAAATTATTATCTCAAAATATCTTAAGCTTAAATAAAGGAATATTTAAAAACGTAAAACATCCAACATCGTAAAATCATCGAGTAAAAAGAATACTGAAAGCCAACATGTTTGAAAACCAGTATCTAAACTGCAACACGACAAAACTGAATCGTATAGGCGATCACTAGGTACTGCTGCAACCGGCGCTCAGAGATCATCACCGCCAGTCGGAATGAACTCATCAATAGGATCATCACCTGCACAATTTAAACCTAGTGGGACTAGAGGATCGGCATGCTCTATCGTAATGCATAACGAAGTACATACTAATAACATCGCATGCAAGCACATACTATAATTAAAATAACGTAAAAGACATGGATGCGTTCATGATCTTAAAATCATGTAATCATATCATAACATGTCATATATCATATAAGGCATGGCATATCGTAATCTGAAAGAAAGCGTAAGAGTCATATCAGTGTGTGAGGCGCATGTGACTGATCAGTCGTAATAACCAACGTACGTGGCGGTGTGGTTCATCCGACCTTACCTCGGGATCCCTATATGTCACACATCCTGAAAACTGCCACTTCACCCCGGTGTTACACGAGGATCCATAGGCCCTGAAATCCTGAAATCATTCCTAAAAACAGGGGATCCCTGGGCCCGACTACCCGGTTAACTCCCATCGTAGACTTGCCACATCACTTCAATTTCTCGGATTTTTAACTTAAAAAGGACATGCCTGATCATTTCATAAAATCTCATGATGCGTGAATTTCTTAAAATCATGCAAATTTAAAACTTAGACCGTTAATGTATATTTAATCATTTCCTTGAAAACGTTTACGTACATAAAATACTACATATATAAATAAATATACACTTCCGGGCTTCTACATTTTTCTACTTCGGTCAAGGATTGATTACGGGGCCTGGCTCGATACTTCTAGACCAAACGTCGCTCTAAAATCGACCGATGAAATGAAAGTTCACCGTTTTTTCCCATTTTCGCCTATTTTCTTTAAATTTTGATTTCTTAAAAATCAAGACAAAAGAAACTAACTAAAATCAATTTTAACTTCTAATAATTAATTGGGGCTTATTAAAATCGTTTTTGACCTATAAAATCAATTAAAATAAATTTTGACCTAAAAGCCGATTTTGACCAAAAGACCGATTTTGACCAAATTGAATCCCAAAATTGATTTTAACTCCAATAAAATACCAAAGCCCCTAATTCTGGACTAAAAACTTAAAATTAGACATAACTTAAATTATTTAAAAGCTTTGACTCAATTTTGACACTCTGGCTATTTTCTTCAAAATTGGACCTTTGACACATTAATTAAAATAACAGGTCCCTAAATAAAATAACTTGGACCGATTTTTAAAATATTTGACTCGATACTCGAGAACCGATCCGTTTCAATCGAACCAGCCGTTTCAACTGAACCGAACCCATTCAAAATCTAGCCCTAAACCTCACGCACACACCAGCGGCGCGCATGGGCAGCGGCCGTTCCTCACGCTCGTCCTCCATGGTCCGACCACAATGGCAGGAGCACTACCAGCTGGACCACTCCCAGGTCCATCCGGTCCTAACCTGACCGACCATGGCTCAAGCCGTGGACCGACCAGTGAGAACGAAACGCTGTAAGTGGACGCACCAGCCCAACGGTGCGATGCGCCACTCTCGACTTCTACTGCATGATCTGGTTCGCTCGACCACCTAGCCACTTTCCTACCTTGATCTAGACCACCATGAGTTTCCTAGAAACCCCTATAACCGAGCCAACGCCCCTGGAAATTTCCATGACCAAAGCCTCAAGTGGAGAAAGCGAGACATGTCAAAAACCGTGAATTGCATGCATGAGATATGAACATAGATGTAAAGATCCGAGGCATACACATAAAAATTCATGCATAATTTTCATAAAACAGTTTATTATGATTTAAATGGTGAGCTAGGGAATTGATATCACATGTCTGGGTTGAAGAAGACGTTGATCTGCGAGGTACAGACGTTGTAGGTGCGAGATTGGGGCGCAACAGGCTATGGATCACCAAGCTCCTTCAAAGGCTGATTATTTTCAAAATTTTGTGTGCTAAGGGGCGGGAGAAGACGTCTGGTACATCAGATGGAGGCTAGGGTGTGTTTAAATTTGTGTTTAAGAAGTAATTTAAGTGCCTAAAATGACCCCTATGGCTTTAATTAAAAAGATTACAAGATTGCCCCTCTATTTAAATTAAAAAGGTGTTTAAAACTCATACTTGGGCTTTAATAGTTATAAAATTTCGAAATATAGGCCTCCTAAAAATTTAAAATGCCTTAAAACTCAATATACCAGCCCGTATAGGCGATAAACGGGTTTCCCTCCAAAATAATTATAAAAATCGAAATTTTCAAAAAATTGTTGCTTAAAATAATTAAATTCACTCTTAATATCCCATAACTTAAAATATCAAATTATTTTCTTTCCGTTCGACCTTAATCTCGTCCATGCGTCCGTAGCTCAAGCAGCCTGAAAAATAATACATGCATACCATGCAACATAAAATCATAATCAAATTATTTTCTTTCCGTTCGACCTTAATCTCGTCCATGCGTCCGTAGCTCAAGCAGCCTGAAAAATAATACATGCATACCATGCAACATAAAATCATAAATAAATCATATAATAAGGCATGTAATCATCTAAAAATATTTTCCCCCTAGTTATGCACTAATTTCTACGTAATCAGGAAATTCTAGGCGTTACAGTGTTAGATTAATCCGTTTGATTGGCTGGTATGCGAGGATGATTTTGGTGCTCTTAATTGCTTATGTGTGTGAATTTATATATATATATATATTGTTCTGAGCATGATATTGCCTGACATTCACGCATAGCATATTGAGCCTATTTCTTTCAGACATGATTAATGCTGAGTCGTGATTTATCGGCTGAGTCGCCCTGCTCAGAATCCAATGTTGTCACTGAGTAGTGATATCCAGCTGTGTCAGGCCCCGTGCTAATTACTAACAATTAACACAAAACAAGCGCATAATCACGGAAGCTTAAAATCAGGGCTTAAAAATTTTTCAAAATACCATGGCCTGAACTTCAAATCATACATTCAAAATAGCAATAATAAAATACGAGTTGATTCAATTCCCACACAACAAGTATAAATCAAAAATATAAATCCCCGATACATGATAACACGGGGCATCCCCCGCCCCGTGCTAATTACTAACAATTAACACAAAACAAGCGCATAATCACGGAAGCTTAAAATCAGGGCTTAAAAATTTTTCAAAATACCATGGCCTGAACTTCAAATCATACATTCAAAATAGCAATAATAAAATACGAGTTGATTCAATTCCCACACAACAAGTATAAATCAAAAATATAAATCCCCGATACATGATAACACGGGGCATTCCCCCGGTTCAATACATATCATATATATAGACTGGGACTCAAGGACGCGGGGATCGGCCAGCTGAACTTCCACTCGGTCCAGCTTGATTACCTAGAGCTCCTGCAAATGGGCAACACAGACCCAAACAAAACAAAAGCAGGAAACAAATACGAGGTCAAGCCTCAGTACGAAGAGCTATCTAAGCAGATAAACATGCAACATGCTACTAATCAATGCTATGAATGCATGAGG
>KQ986447.1:194447-213369 GCA_001598015.1 Dorcoceras hygrometricum
AGAGTCTCAATGACGTTTCGAGTCGTGAGGACTAATCAGTACAACCAAGACCTCTGACTTATCCACTCGACAAATGGTAACCACTTGGAAAGTCCGAACGAGGGTAGTTCGATAGATCACCAGGTCACTATCTATCTGTATGCTCAGAACATCACAATGTTCCCTATCAATGAAACATGGTACTTCGCATCGCAGATACTAGTCTCAAACTCGGGCGGCCTTATCCTCATTTTGACGGCCCAATCGACTAGGAACATGTTCAGAATACACAGTGACTATTAGATGTGTTTCATGATAGCCGTCATACCCACTATCACATCTAACATACACTTTAGTGCATTCTAGTTCTTTACTCAACGCAATTGTTAATCATTATACAACACAATGAAAGTAAAGAATGCCATATAAATAAATGCGAATATCATATATAAAGATTGTTTCATACAAGAGTCTATAAACCCACATGCCACAAGTTGGCTAGTTGGGCATGTACTCTAACACAAAGGAGGGTAGATCTGAAAAGTACATATTCAATTCACATGAATTTTCATAAAATCAGTCTAATATAGTTTAAATGGTGAGAAAAGAAGTTGATATCACATTCCTGGTTTGGTTGGAGAAGAGATTTTTGAGTTACCAACGTTTTAGACGCGAGATCCGGGCACCACCGGCTTTGGATCACAAAACTTGACCAAGAATGGAGGAATTTCGAAAATTTTTCTTGAGGGGGAGGGGAGGACGGCTGGTTGATGTTTTAGGAAGGCTAGGTTTGACTAAACTTGGTGTTTAGAAGTAATACAATGTGACACAAATGGCCCCTATGATTTAATTAAGGAAAGGAAGTGGAAAATGACATGCTAGCCTCTCTCTTTAATTGAAAGGATAATTTAAACTCTATCTTGGCTTTAAAGATTAAATATTTTCGAAATCAAGGCCTCATAATATTTTAAAACACCTTAATACTAAATATACCAGCCCGTATAGGCGAAAAACGGGTTCCCCTCCAAAATAATCATAAAAACTCAAATTTTCAGAAAATTGTTGCTTAAAATAAAATAATTTCATTCTTAAAAATCCAATAACTTAAAAGTCTCAAATTATTTTCATTTCGGTCGGCCCTAATCTCGTCCACATGCCTGTTGATGGATCTGTGTAAACAGATCCTGATTAAGTTTTGAATTACACAAAACCTGTTATTGTGTTTTTAACAATTCTACTTAGTTGTACAGATTCTAGCTATCGAAGAAAGATGTCGCGAAGCTAAATTTGTCCAGTCGATGGTTCTCAAGATAAAGTTCAGCAGCTGGTTTGGTTTATCACTTAAACGGCAGCTGGATTATCAATAGAGACGTCCAAAGTTGAGTCAGTTGTTCGTAATCAGGTGGAGGTCAAATTAGACCAGCAGATGTGATATTTGCTAAGAGAGCGTGAACCAGCTGGAACAGAAACTATGAAGTCTGCTGGAGATATGTCGAAGAAGAAGATGAACAGTACAAGTCTGGAATCAGTAGCGCAAAGAAAGAAGAGATCAGCTGTTGGATTGAAGCGAAGAGAAATCTGGATTCATCAATGATGATGTCAGCATGTCTACTGGAAGAAGCTGCGAGCAGCAACGATGACGTCAGTATTGCTGATTGAAAGAAATCAAGAATCAGCAGTTGACTAGAAGCGCAAGATCTCGAATCAGCGATGATGACATCAGCAGTGGTGTCATCACAATCAGCAGTTGTGAAGAGAAGCGCAAGAGCTGGATCAGCGATGATGAAGTCAGCAGTGACGTCAGCAATCAGCAGAGAGCTATAGTGCAACCAGTTGATACTTGTAGTTAGCGATAGCAAAACGATGTCGTTTGGATTAATAGATACGACAGCGTTTTGCCTTCATGCTAAGATTCAGCAAATGCTCTTTGCGATGGCGATAACCAGCAGGAAGCTACAGTACATCCAGTCGAGAGCTACAGCGTTATATTTAACCAGTCGGGGATGCATAGCAAACGATGTCGTTTGAATAAGTTGATACGACAGTGTTTGATCTAATCAGTTGTTGGGAAATCAAGTCGCAAGCATTTCACGACCAACATCTGGACAAACAGGCTGAAAAACAACACATGCATACCATGCAGCATAAAATCATAAATAAATCATATAAAAAGGCATGCAATCATATAAAAATATTTTTGCCCTAGTCATGCACTCATTCTACGTAGTCAGGAATTTTTAGGCGTTACAACTCTCCTCCCTTTTAGGAATTTCATCCCCGACATTGAGTACGTACCAAATAACTCCGGGTAGCGCGTCCGCATATCGGTCTCGGTCTCCCAGGCAGCTTCATCCTCCGAGTGATTCTGCCATCGGAATACTCCGCGCTCTCAGCCTGTGCTCCTCCCTGGCTAGAATCTGTACGGGTCGCTCCTCAAAATATAAATCTGGTGCCAACTGGAGCGGCTCGAAATCCAACACATGAGACGGATTCGGACATACTTCTGCAGCATCGAGATGTGGAAGACATTATGCACTGTTGATAAGCAGGGTGGTAAAGCTACTCGGTAAGCCAGAGTACCAACCCTCTCCAAAATCTCAAACAGCCCAATAAACCTCGGGCTAAGCTTTCCTCTCCGGTCAAAGCTGTGAGGATTGAGAAATTTGAATCGTGATTTATCAGTTTCGCAGGATTAGTCATGGGATTTTGAGTTGTCGAATTTATCTAAGTGTTAGAAATCAGACGCAGCGCTAGTATAAGAAGCAGACGTAGCAAATTTTGGCGAAGTCTGTCAGCAGCAAGCTCCTGTAGCGAAAGTCAACACGGGTCAATAGTACTGTAGCTCGCGTCTGGTGAATTTTGGAAATCATTAAAGATGACGTGAGTGTGACGTCTTGTATTGCGTCTGGCAGTAGTTGCGCTTGTGATGGTTGCTGCTGGAAGCAAGCGCGTAATTGTGAGAGTGATCGAGGAAGCGACACGTGTTTGGTTTGAAGAATCAGTCGCTGATGAGAAGCGAAGTCGTTTGATTAAGTGGAAACGCTGCGTTTTGAGTATTGCGTCTGGTACCAGTAGCGAGGGATCTGTTGCATTGTTTAATCCAGTCGCGAGGTATCTGTTGACAGATAGGATGACGTAGGCCATGCGACGTCTTTTTGTTTAGCTACGCTTGCGTCTGGATTCTTAGCATAACCAGCTGCTGGTTATTTCGTAGGAAATTTGGTATCAGTTGGTGGAGCGCTGTGACGTCGTTTTGATTAGTTGCTACGATGTCGTTTTGGTATTGCTTTGGTACTATGTTGCGACTGGTTGTTGCGTCTGGTTTTGTTGTGGGCAACGACTGGTTTCTATTAACAGATATCTACTGTTCCCGTCGTCTGGTTATTTTGTGAACAACAGCTGTTGGATTTAAGGGTTATATATAGAGGTGTTGATCGACACTTAGAATTATTCTGAACCCGATATTTCTTATCTCTATCTTCAACCCTCGTTAGCTACTGTTCACCGTGACTTAATTTCTGTCGATTGCCACAGTTCTCCGCCGATGATTTGAGCGATTTTGGGTGGTGCTAGAATCCCTGTGATTTGCTCTTTCGATTGGTACCCATTTGAAGCTGTATAACGAACTTGGAGAAGATCGCAAAGCTGCTGATTTCTTCGTACAGTGGAACCCGATAGTTATTCCGCTAGTTCCAGCTGTTGGGTAAGAAATTCCTACCGTTCTAAGCTTAGTATATTGATGCTAGTACTTTGTTTAGAAGTAGAACCGGGTTAGGTTCTTGACCGTAGGAATTGATACTAAGAAGTTCTGATTCGAACTATACATGAGTTGATTGTTGAGTTTCCTTAACATATTTGAGGTTCTGGACAGCTTGTGCCGTGGTTGAGGATATCAGGTGAAAGCTGGTTTGCACTGTTGGTATTGCTGTGCCTTTGAAATTCTGTTGACGTAGAATTCAGTTGATTGAAGGTACGAATTGAGCAGTTCGTAATAGCTTTGAGCATGGCTATAATTCGGGTTATGAATTGCTGTTATGTGTTTACGTGAGGCAAGCATGATGAATTGATTGATTATATGTCTTGTTTCATGTACTGTGAATTGTATGCATTCGAATTGAATATTTATTGGCATACATGCATACATCTTGAGCCTGATTGACAGATTGATTGATGACCCGATTGAAAGCCACGTTGTGACTGGCCGACTGATGAGTTGTGCCTGAAAAGTCCAACGCTATCATCAGAGTGGTGACTACCGGATTCGAGTGTCAACCACCGAGCTGTGATGAGCTGAAGGGCTCCGAAGATTACGGACCGATGATTTCCCCGGTTGATACACCGTGCGGGTATAGAGGATGATTGAGTTGATTTCCAGTTCATACACTGGTCTAGCTATCCGATCCTCGATAGCCCTCATGCATTTCATAGCATCGATTATGGCATGTTGCATGATTAGCTGTTTTGATAGCTCTTCGTACTGAGGCTTGACCTCGTATTTGTTTTCCTGCTTTTGTATTGTTTGGGTATGCGTTATCCACTTGCAGAATCTTCAGGTAACCAAGCTGGACAGAGTGGAGGTTCAGCTGGTCGATCCCCGTTTCCTTGAGTCCCAGTCTATTTATGATATGTATTGAACCGAGGGATGCCCTGTGTTTTATTGTATTTGGGGATCTGTATTTTGAATTGAATCTTGTTGTTACCTGTTTTATATGAGTTTGAGCCAACTCTTATTTTGATTATGAATATTTTGAATGATGTTTTAAGTTCAGGCCCAATTATATTTCGAAAATTTTTAAGCCCGATTTTACGCTTCCGTGATTATGTGCTTAATTGTGCTCTAATCTTGTGTGATTAGCACGGTGCCTGACATTTTTGGTATTAGAGCTTAAACTGGGATAAGCTCGATTTCTTGTGATCACACTCGAGTCTAGGCACAGAGTTTTGATTTGATTTTGATTGACTCTGTGATTTATGTGATCTTTTATCTGTCTATGTGATATATCTGCTGTGAGATCTTACCTCTAGAATTGTTTAGATGACGCCGAGAAGAGGAAGAGGTAGGACGACTAGACGTACTGTGGAGGAGTCTAGGGCAGGTAGTGATGATGATGTTCATCAGGTTGAGGATGTTACTAGACAGATAGGCGAGATGGAGTTGGTTCTAGCTAGGTTTCAGCGGACGAACCCTCCGATGTTTTCTGCAGCAGAAGGTGGCGCGATGGCTGAGGCTTGGTTAGCTCAGATGGAGGAGTTGTTCGATACTCCGGAGTACGCTCCCGAGAAGAGACTGAAGCTGGCGGTGCTGCAGGTGAGAGACAATGCGCAGCGCTGGTCGAGAGGTACTTCTTGTATCCTTCGTGATAGTGGGGCTGTGATCACCTGGGAGAGCTTCTGTGAGGCGTTCAGACATGAGTATACCCCGGATTCCTTCTATAACAGCCGAGAGCCGGAGTTTGACAATTTGAGGCAGGGTAGCATGCGAGTGGCTGAGTATGCTCGACAGTTTTCTGCGCTTTTGATCTATGTGCCAGACGTAGCCAACCAAGAGAGAACGAAGAGGAACAAATTTCTGAAGGGCTTGAGGCCTGATCTATACCGGATGGTTTTGTCTAGGTCACCTGCGAACTATATTGATGCAGTGAACCGAGCGGTGGACATCGAGGAAAGTTTAATGGAAGTTGAGGCTTCGATTCAGCCGACTACTGGACGCACCTATCAGCCTGTTCAGGATGCGTCGCAATTTTTCTATTCTCCTCAGGGGTCGCAGCAGCAACAGCAGTCGAATCGCCAAAGGTTTTGACCTTTAGGGAAACAGTTTAAGAAGAAGGCGGATTCGAGTTCCTCTGGTTCTGCAAGTTCTGGTTCTGGCAGTGGTTCTGGCAGCGGTTCTAGTTGCATGTCGTGTGGAAAGTGCGGAGGAAGGCATCCGACTTTGCAGTGTCGAGGAGTTCAGGGGTCCTGCCGTAACTGTGGACAGCCAGGACACTTTGTGATAGTGTGTTCTCTGTTGAGGGGTCGAGTCTTCAGTTCCTTCGCAGCAGGGAGTCAGCTGGTGGTTCTTCTCAGAGACCGCAGTTTCCTGCCCCTGCAGCAGCAACAGCAGTCGAATCGCCAAAGGTTTTGACCTTTAGGGAAACAGTTTAAGAAGAAGGCGGATTCGAGTTCCTCTGGTTCTGCAAGTTCTGGTTCTGGCAGTGGTTCTGGCAGCGGTTCTAGTTGCATGTCGTGTGGAAAGTGCGGAGGAAGGCATCCGACTTTGCAGTGTCGAGGAGTTCAGGGGTCCTGCCGTAACTGTGGACAGCCAGGACACTTTGTGATAGTGTGTTCTCTGTTGAGGGGTCAGTCTTCAGTTCCTTCGCAGCAGGGATCAGCTGGTGGTTCTTCTCAGAGACCGCAGTTTCCTGCCCCTACCCAGCGATCTGGATTCCAACCCCGTGATCCTTCTAGGTTTGGAGCACCTTCGAGACCTCCGTTCCAGATTCCGCAGCAGGCTCAGGCGAACTCTTTGACGAGAGAGCGGGCTGAGGAGGCGACTGGTATGATGATCGCAGGTACATGCTTTATTTTGATTATCCTGCGAGAGTTCTATTTGACACTGGTGCATCACACTCTTTTATTTCTTAGATGTTTGTTTGTGAGTATGGGTTGAGTTCTTCCCCATTGTGTGATGTTGTTTTTGTGGCTACCCCTGCTGGTGTGAATCTGTGGTCCCGTGAAGTGGTGTTGGATTGTGTGCTTCGGTTTGATGAGCACGTTTTGGTGTCCAATCTGATTGTTTTGAGAATGAGAGATTTTGATTGCGGGGATGGACGTGTTGTCTAGTTATAAGGCTACGATCGACTGTTTTCATGGTGTGGTGAGATTTCGCCCTAACTCGGGTGAGAAGTGGGAGTTCTATGTTGCTGATTCGCGCTCGAAGATTCCACCGGTGTCCGCCATGGAGATGTTTAGCCTGCTATCGCTAGATAACGTGGGATTTATGATTTACGCGCTGGACGTTTCCCAAGAGAAGCGATTGGAGTTGAGCAATATTCCGATCGTACGAGAGTTTCCCGACGTGTTTCCAGATGAGATTCCTGGATTCCCTCCAAGACGTGAGATCGATTTCAGCATAGAGTTGGTTCTCGGTACCGCCCCAATTTCTAGAGCTCCGTATCGGTTGGCGCCCGCAGAGTTGAAAAGAGTTGAAGGATCAGTTGATGGACCTCTTGGAGAAAGGCTTCATCAGACCGAGTATGTTGCCTTGGGGAGCTTCGATTCTTTTTGTAAAGAATAAGGATGGGTCTATGAGGATGTGCGTGGACTTTCGACAGTTGAATAAAGCGACGGTGAAGAACAAGTATCCTTTCCCGATGATTGATGACTTTTTCGATCAGTTGCAGGGATCGGTCGTTTACTCAAAGATTGATTTGCGCTCTGGTTATCACCAGTTGCGAATTAGGGACGCTGATGTGGCGAAGACAGCTTTCCGGACTCGATATGGGCATTATGAGTTTATGGTCATGCCGTTTGGGTTGACGAATGCCCCAGCTGTTTTTATGGATTTGATGAATCGCGTCTTTAGTGAATACATCGATCGGTTCGTGATCGTTTTCATAGATGACATCCTAGTGTACTCGAGGAGCATGAGAGAGCATAAGGAGCATCTCAGATTGGTGTTGCAGAGATTGAGGGACTCGCAGTTGTATTCCAAGTTCAGCAAGTGTGAATTTTGGCTTGATCGGATTATCTTTTTGGGTCATGTGATTTCGGCGCAAGGGATTTCAGTGGATCCGAGTAAGGTCGAAGCAGTTCTTAACTGGGAGAAGCCTAGGAACGTTTCCGAGATCCGTAGCTTCTTGGGATTGGCTGGCTATTACAGGCGTTTTGTCAGGCCCCGTGCTAATTACTAACAATTAACACAAAACAAGCGCATAATCACGGAAGCTTAAAATCAGGGCTTAAAAATTTTTCAAAATACCATGGGCCTGAACTTCAAATCATACATTCAAAATAGCAATAATAAAATACGAGTTGATTCAATTCCCACACAACAAGTATAAATCAAAAATATAAATCCCCGATACATGATAACACGGGGCATTCCCCCGGTTCAATACATATCATATATATAGACTGGGACTCAAGGACGCGGGGATCGGCCAGCTGAACTTCCACTCGGTCCAGCTTGATTACCTAGAGCTCCTGCAAATGGGCAACACAGACCCAAACAAAACAAAAGCAGGAAACAAATACGAGGTCAAGCCTCAGTACGAAGAGCTATCTAAGCAGATAAACATGCAACATGCTACTAATCAATGCTATGAATGCATGAGGCTGACAAGGACATCGATAAGCAAGACCAGTGCATCAACTGGCAGTTAAATCAAATCGCCTCTATACCACGGTCTATCAACCGGGAAATCATCGGTCCGTGATCACCGGGCCCCGTCAGCCCATCACAGCTCGGTGGTAGACACTCGAATACGGTAGTCACCACTCCGACGATAGCGTTGGACTTTTCGGGCACGACTTAACAGTCGGCCAGTAAAAACGTGGCACCCAATCAGGTTATCAAATCAAATCTGCATACAATGCACAATACGTAAAACAGAATGTAATTCAATCATTCAACATACTGATTCACGTAATTCACAGCAGCAGGATTCACAACATCAACCACAGCATGTTCACGTCTAAAGCTGCTAAGGGCTGCTCAATTCGTACCTTAATTGTTCAAACTACCTTAACTGGTTTCACAAGCAACGGCCAGTAACCAACCCAAGTTCACGGCCCTTGAAACTCCACAGCAAAGCGAAACCACAAAATCCTGAAAACTGGATCCAAAGCTCACGCTAGGAAGAGTATGCGCGCAACCTACTGCCCGAGCTCAACAGCTTCGCGCTCTCGCCTCAACTCAAAACAGCCTCCAATATTGGTAGGAAAAGAAAGGTCTTTTCAAGAGGTTTCCAACGCTACCAAGAACTCGACAAACGGAGGTCGAAATCAACAGGAAAAAGGCGATAGAAAGTGACGGTGAACAGTAGCTAAAATCGAGGGTTTCGAGTTTGAGGATAAGAAATATCGGGTCTGGAATGCTCTAAGTGTAAATCAACACTTATAAAAATATCCTCTACTCAAAAGCTACCAAACAAGACAAACACCGACAAAAACAGATATCTACAACTTAAAAAGTCGCAGAATAGATCTCTCGCGCTAACAATTCTTGCACAAGCCTCAAAACGACACCGTTTCCCCAAAACAGATCTGAGCGTTCGCGCGAAATTCCAAAACGACGACGTATAAGCAACAATTCTCTCAAATGCACGCCATCACGTTCTTGCATGAGATTTGCTTACGTTACCCGCAGACTTGCTTACGTCATCAGATCTACCGCGCAACTCTCGAATGAACGCTACACGCTGCTAACAACAGATCTGCTTACGTCATCCACCAGACCTGCTGACGTCACCCTCAAGCGCTGCCAGATCTCTCGCTACGACCCAAATGCTTCATGCGTCACGCTGATGTCACCATATCTGCTGATTCCAATTCCACCAGCAGGAGCTACAGTAACTTTGACCAGCGTTGACTTCACCAAAAATCGATATTTCCCATTCTTAGACTAACGATACTGCTTTCGAATTCAGCAGAAACTTCAAACCTTACGCAAATTACTCAAACACACGTGATTAATCCCAAATCCAATCAATTAATCACTAATCCAAATTCTCAATCCTCACAAGCTGAGTCGCTGTGATTTGGATTATGATGAATTATTGAGATTTTATTGCACAGCTGAGTCGTTGTACCTTGCTTAGCGATGATTCTTTGTAACTCACATGCATTGTACGTTTGAAATATTGCATGTCTGATATGATTGCTTTATTGACGCTCTTCGTACTGAGGTTTGACCTCGTTTTATTTCCCTTTTTGGGCTGCTTTGGTCTGTGTTGGCGTTTGCAGGATCTTCAGGTAATCCAGTTGGACCGAGTGGAGCGTCGGCTGGTAGATCCCCATTTTGAGTCCCAGTTATATTTACATTATGTATTGAACCAGGGGATGCCCTGTGTGTATACTGTGTTCGGGGATCTGTAATTGCATTTTACCTATATGCTGTTGTTGCTATTGTTGTTGGGATTTTTGAGTTGAAATCCATATTTTGAGTATAATTGTATTTTAAATGATATTTCCAGTTATGGCCCAAAACTAAAAATTTTATCCCTTGTTTTTATGCTTCCGTGTAGACGTGATTAATTGAGTAATAATCATTGATTTAGCGCACCGTGCCTGCCATTTTGGTATCAGATCTTAAACTGGGATAAGCTCGATTCTTTTCCACCACACTTGAGTCTAGGCACAGAGTTTGAGCTTTTTTTTGTGATTGACTCTGTGATTTCTGTTATTATCTGTATTTGGTTCTTACATTTGAATTTTGGTAGATGCCACCGAGGAGAGGTAGGGGTAGAACCACTAGGCAGACAGTTGAGGAGACTAGAGACCCTGAGAGTGATGAGGATGTTGAGCATCAGAGTGTGCCTTTGCGCCGTCGAGTCGGACAAGTAGAAATTGAGATGGATAATCGAACTAGACAGGTTGGTGTGATGGAGCTAGTGTTGGCTAGGTTCCAGAGGTGAATCCCCCTACATTCACCGGCGCTGAGTGTGGTCTGATGGCTGAAGGCAGGTTGGTGCATATGGAGGATTGGTTTGATACGGTGGAGTATTATTAGGAAAATAAACTGACGTTGTCTGTTTTTCTGTTGAGGGAGCATGCTCAACGCTGTTGGAAGGGTACTTCCCGAGTCATGAGAGAGAATGGAGCTTTGATTTCTTGGGAGAGCTTCTGTGCAGATTTTCGTCAGGAGTATACCCCTGAGTTGTACTACAATAATCGTGAGAGGGAGTTTGATAATCTAAAGCAAGGGAACATGTGGGTGGCTGAGTATTCTAGGCAGTTTTCCTCGCTTCTGTCATATGTTACCCACGTTTCTAACCAGGAAAGGACGAAGAGGAACGGGTTTCTGAGAGGGTTGAGGCCGAATTGTTCCGCATGGCGTTAGCTGGTTCTCCTGTGACCTATGCCGAGGCAGTGGATAGGGCGGTGGACATTGAGGAGAGTCTTTTGGAAGCGTAGAATCAGGTTCAGCCAACAGTTGGACGTAGTTTACAACCCGTGCCAGAAGCAACGCATTCGTTTCAGCCTCCCCAGATGTCGCAACAATCGAATCGCCAGAGGTTCAAGCCTCACAGAAAGTAGTTTAAGAGACAGTCGAATTCGAGTTCTTAGGGTTAGCTCTGGTGGTATTGGATCTGGAGGAGTGTCGTGTGGTCAATGTGGAGGTAGTCATATGACTTCTCAGTTTCATGGAGTTGAGGGACTTTTCCATAAGTGTGGGCAACATGGACATTTCGCAAGAGTGTGTCCTTTGATGGTGGGACAACCTTTGAATCAGTAGCAGCAAGGTTCAGCTGGTGGTTCTTCGCAGAGACCGCTACCTTTTTCCCAGTACCAACGATCAGGATTCCAACCACGAGAATCGTCTAGGTATGGAGGATCTTCTAGACCTCAGTTTTCGTGTAGTGCCCCAAAATCCATAGGACCATAAATTCCAATACTTATATATTGAGGATCCATTTCTAATTTAAGATTTCAGCAGTTTTTTTTATTTGTCCAAGTAGCTGATTTCTTATTTCTTAGATTTCATAAGGTACAGAGGCCCGATCAGTTGTCACCCGAGCGTAGCCAAGCTATTTTCAAACTTTACAAACAAAATGGTTTTGTATGGGAGAATGGTTAAATTTCAGATTTTGTGTAGTACATTTACAAATCAAAACAGTGACAGGGAAGTATAAGTAAAATTTTCTGAAGTACGCCTGGTTTACCATGCCTACTAGAGTGTTTTTCCCCTGTTACAAATCAGACTCCCATGCCTATGGTACATGGACTATAAGTTAATTCCTTTGCAAGAAAATATCCATTTTTGCATCAAAGAAAATAGGAAGCTCATCGTTGCGCTTGGGAAGACTCTCTGTTCTTGATCTGCTGTATCTCGTGATTCCTTCTTATTGAGGCAAGTAAATTTGATTCTTGCTATGCCATGAAAGCTTATGTATTGTTCTCACTTCATTTCGTGATTCTTGCTTAAGCTATGTTAATATCAGCCTTTGCTCATGTTTTGGTTGATATTATAGCGTATGTTTAATGTTCGGGTTCACAGTGGTTTATGTTTGGAACTCAAATGTATTTTACGAAGTTGATGTTGATTTTAAAACGCTGAGCATTTCAGATTTTCAACTCATGGAGATTATTATGTTCTTCTTTTCTCAGTGAATGATAGCGTTCGAATTTGACTCCACGAAGTTGGAAGTGCTAGTTGAAACAGAACTAAGTCTGGTTTGATAGGTGAATTCTGATATTGTGGATGTTATTCGTGACGTTATTGTATTTCATAATCATCAGCTGGTTTACTGTTCCTATTGTATTGCATAATCATCAGCTGGTTTACTGTTCCTATTGTATTTCATAACCAGCGACTGGTTGCTATGTTGCGACTGGTTGCGATGTTGCGACTGGTTGCTATGTTGCGACTGGTTGCGATGTTACGACTGGTTGCTATGTTGCGACTGGTTGCGATGTTGCGACTGGTTGATATGTTGCGACTGGTTGCGATGTTACGACTGTTGCTATGTTGCGAATGGTTACTGTTGCTTGCGACTGATTTCTTTCCCTTAAGTATTTCACTACCGATTTACATGTTCACATCAGCTGGTCTTCTTCCCAACAACTGAATTTACCCCAACTGCTGATTTCCTATGTCTCAGCTGGATGCTCAGTAAAACGATTTTCGAAGGAAGTATGAGTTTTAAAATGAAGTGAACCCCAATGTTAAGATTTGTGTTCGCCCAGTATGTGTTTTAAGGAAGAATGTTTCAAATTAAGAAATTATGGCTTAGATAACAGACGGTTCTTATGGGAAGGGTGAGCAACAGACAAGAGGGTCAGTTGCCCCCTTCATATGGGTGAGAATTTCACCATATTGAAACTGATATCAGTAGCCATTCGATCGAGTGCAATGGGACCTAAGTAGAGCTTTTGAGCCATAAGTCTAACGAAAATGATAACGCTGGAATTTGAATCTATTTCCAGAACAAAAGTTATGATGAACGATGTCCTATGACTTCTTTTAAAACTGTGGCGACTTATGTTTTACATCTGCATTTTTGTGCTTGTTACTCTTAGTTTGCTTGCTGAGTCCCTAGGCTCACTAGCTTTCTTGGTGCAGGTGAGTCGGCACCGGAGCAGGTGGGAGGTGGAGTTTGAACCAGCAGCGACGTGTTAGTGTTTATCGAAGGCCTGCGTTTCCGTGATGTTCATTTTGTATTTTTCTATTTTTGTTGTCCTTGATCTTAGGCAAATCTGTATTGAGATCCGTTACAACAAAGATGAATTCAAATAGAGTTCAATAGTTGTAATATCGCGATTTCGCATTTTGTACCTTGAATTTGTAATGAAGGCTGGTTTTATTTTATGGCGCCAATGGTTGTATTTCGATTTTTTTATGAGAAAGGCAATACAGCTTGTTCTATTTATTATTCTGCCCTTATATTTTCCTTTTATTTCCTTTTTCCTTGATCTCGTGACTCCCATGGGATTGGGGCGTCACATTTCGGGACCTCAGAAAGCTTAAGTGAATGCCTTGATGAGAGAGCAAGCTGATGATATACCTGGAGGAGTGATTGCAGGTACTTGTACTATATTTGACTTTCCTGCACGAGTTTTGTTTGATACTGGAGCGTCACACTCCTTTATATCTGATTTGTTTATGCATTAGTGTGGGTTGCGTGCTACCCCAATGTGTGATGTTGTATCTGTTTCTACTACTACTGGTGTGTGGTTGTTGTCCCGTGAAGTGGTTATGGATTGTGTTGTTAGATTTGATGAGAAGGTGTTGGTGAGGAATCTGATTTCTTTGGAGATTAGAGATTTTAGCTGCACCTTAGGCATGGACGTGTTTCCCAGTTATAGAGCGACTGTGGATTGTTTCCATGGTGTAGTGAGATTTAGACCTCAATTTGGAGAAAAGTGGGATTTCTACGGTACTGACTCGTGCCAAAGATTCCACTAGTGTCTGCCATGAAGATGTTTAGTCTGTTGTCGCTAGAGAATTCAGGGTTCATGATCTATGCCCTGGATGTTTCCCAAGAAGTGCGAATAGAGTTGAGTGATGTCCCTATTGCTCGAGAGTTCCCCGATGTTTTTCCGGATGAGATTCCTGGATTCCCTCCGAGATGAGAGATTGACTTCAATATTGAATTGGTGCCAAGGAGAGCCCCAATTTCGAGAGCTCCTTATCATTTGGCTCCAGTTGAGTTGAAGGAACTTAAGGACCAGTTGCGCGATCTTATAGAGAAAGGTTTTATTAGGCCGAGTATGTCGCCTTGGGGAGCGCCGATTCTCTTTGTGAATAAGAAGGATGTATCTATGAGGATGTGTGTTGATTTTCGGCAGCTGAATAAGGAAATGATCAAGAACAAGTACCCATTGTCGAGTATTGATGATCTGTTTGATCAACTGCAAGGATCAACAGTATACTCTAAGATTGATCTGCCATCTGGGTATCATCAGTTGCAGATTAGAGACGCTGATGTGGCGAAGACGGATTTCTGGACTACATACGGGCATTATGAGTTTCTTGTGATGCCGTTTGGATTGATGAATGTCCCTGCTGTCTTTATGGATTTGATGAATCGCGTCTTTACTGAGTATATCGGTCGTTTTGTGATTGTTTTCATAGATGATATTTTCGTGTATTCGAGACGCTATAGAGAGCATAAGGAGCACTTGAGGTTAGTGTTGCAGAAACTGAGACACTCACAGCTTTATTCAAAGTTCAATAAGTGCGAATTTTGGTTGGATAAGGTAATCTTTTTGGGTCATGTAATTTCTGCACAAGGTATTTCGGTAGATCCGAGTAAGGTCGAAACAGTTCTTAACTGTGAGCGACCTAGGAATGTTTCTGAGATTCGTAGTTTCTTACGTTTGGCTGGCTATCACAGATGTTTCATCGAGGGCTTTTCTTCAATATCCAAGACGATGACGCAGTTGAACCAGAAAGGATAGAAGATTTCTTTGGACGGACGAGTGTGAGTCGAGTTTCCAGTTTCTCAAGGAGAAGTTGTGTGACTCCCACGCCCATGCGGTCAACAGATTTTGCGTTGAATTGAAGAAAAGAAAGAATAAAAGGGCTAAATGCCGAAAATTGTAAGCTGTATTACCTTACAAGATCGATACACAACAATTGGCGCCAAATAGTAAATAGAGAACACTGATTTGAATAACAGATTTAAATAATTTGCAAAATTGCGAGATTACAACTACTGGAACTCTATATGAATTCACTATTGTTGTAATGGATCTTAATACAAAATTGACAAATGATAAAACAAACAACATTGACTATGACACGGAAACGCCGGTCTTCGATAAACACAACACCACAGCTGGTTCATCTCCCTCCGCGCGTCTGCCGCAGATCTGACTCACCTGCACCATAAAGCTAATGAGCCTAGGGGCTCAGCAAGTAAAAACTGAGCATACCAAAATCACTTAGTGCAGGAAGGCGCATACATAGCTTATAATATCATAGTTTAAAGGAAGTCAGTTAAACATAACTTCTTTTCGTAAAATCAGCTTTGGGAAACAACCTTGATCTCATTTATATTTTCGTGTGACTTATGGCTTAGAATCTCTTCTTAGGTTCGTTGGCACTTGATCAAGCTACATCTTAATTCAGTTAACTATATGGCGAAATATCGGCCAATATGAAGGGGCAACTGAATCTTTCGATAGCTCGCTCACCCTTCCAACATGACCGTCTGTTATCTAAGCCATAAGTCCTTTAAAAGTGAACATTACATCCTTTAAACAAACATTTTATCAAAATCGGATCAGCGCTCCTCGAGGTTCATCCTTTTAAATCTCATTTCTCTTTAAATTTCACTGAGCAACAGATTTGGCTACTGGGGACTTATCGCTGGTGTAAAAATAGATCTGGCTAACAAAGACAGTACTCGGGTGCAAAACAGATCTCAGTTGTAGAAAACAGATTTGACTATAGGGGCGGTATTGCTAACGCTAAAACATATGCGACTATAGAAACAGTTTCGTTAGCGGGAAACATATCTGGCTTAGTAATCACATCGCTAGAATGAAACAGATTTGACTGTAGAAAACAAAGTTTTGGGTGCAAGACCGATTTCGGATGTGGGAAACAGATTTGGCTATGTGAACAGTATTGGTAGCGTCAAAGCAGATGTGACTATAATAATAGTAGCGCTAGCGTGAAATAAACATATTTGGATTCTGGAATGATATCGCTAGCGAGAAACAGATTTGGATGTAGAAAACAGTGAATAGGTGCGAAACAGATTTGACCATGGAACTAGTGCTGCAACATCACGATGACAACCAATGATACCAGCTCAGTCGGTCTAACCGGTATAAAACCCCGATTTAACTAGCATCGCGGATTTCTTGGAGTCAAGTCCCGACACCGCCATTCACCAGAACGAAGAAGTTCTTACATGAATGTAAAAGTCAAATCGCTACAGCTCAGTGGTTTTAAAATCAACTTCCATCATACTAAAATATATAGAAGAGTTTTGAAATAGAACATTCTGTGAACCCGATCATTCATTTTTTGTAAACCAAGCAAAAGCATAAATATAGCTAAACTTGGGACGTAACTCAGGAAAGCAATCACGGAATGGAGAAAAAACAATATATACTTTCATGGTGTAGCAAAGAATATGCTTTTACTTGCCTTAAACTGGAAACACGAAGAACAACTGATATCCTGCAGAGATCTCCTCAAGCACAAGCGCCTAACTCCTTAGAAATTTTGAGAGAACGAAGGAATTGCTTGGCAAATGAAAATGAGCTCAAACTTGTTGTAGACAATCATATAAGGGAACTTGATTGGCAGTAGGTGAAAGCACTCGAGTAGGCATGGGATACCATACCAACTCTTTGTCCTTTTTGAAAGATTTGCTAAAAGTTCCCTACTACTATTTTAACTTTGGAAATTTGCCCAAAGATTATAAAAGAACCAAATTGTTCATTCATTAGAATTTTTATTTACAAAATAGGAAATCTGCTCGAGTTTGTGCTTGGGACGAAATCTGCCCAGAACGCTCTTCTCCGTGTCTCAAATCTGAAATAAATAAAATCAACTTAAGCTGAAATCTAAATTTTGGAAATATCAAAATGTCCCTTAAATTAGAAATGGTTCATATATGTGGTCCTATGGATTTTGGGGCGCTACCACTATACCCTCCTTATTGAAATTTCGTCCTCAAAATTTACTTTCCAAACACCTCTGGGTAAAACTATACATATCAGCTTCAGTCTCCCACGTAGCTTCTCGTTCTGTTTGGATAGACCATTGCACCTTAACCATTGGAATAATACGATTCCTCAACTTCCTAATCTCTCGAAGAAGAATTCTCTCGGGCCTTTCTTCGTAACTCAGATCTGGTGCCAAATGAATTGTCTCATAGCTCAGTACGTCCGAAGGGTTGGGAATATACTTCCTCAAAGCTGATACATGAAATACACTATGCACTGAAGATAGATGCGGTGGCAATGCTAAGCGATAAGCCAACATTCCTACTCTGTCCAAAATCTCAAAAGGACCAATATATCTTGGACTCAGCTTTCCTTTCATCCCAAAACGCATTACTCCTTTCATACGAGCTACTCTAAAAAACACATGGTCACCAACTACAAAATTCAGCTCTCTTCTCCTATTTTAAGCATAACTCTTCTTCCTGCTCTGAGCTGCTCTCATCCGTTCTCTAATCTTCCTAACAGCTTCAACTATTTGCTCTACCACATGTGGACCTAAACCAGCTCGTTCACCTACCTCATCCCAGTGAAGAGGTGTTCTTCATTTTCGACCACAGAGAGCTCCATATGGGGCCATCCGTATAGAA
This sequence comes from Dorcoceras hygrometricum, assembly GCA_001598015.1. NCBI lineage: Eukaryota > Viridiplantae > Streptophyta > Magnoliopsida > Lamiales > Gesneriaceae > Dorcoceras > Dorcoceras hygrometricum. The sequence continues at coordinate 212,402 of KQ986447.1, forward strand.
GCTTGGAAGCTGTTATTATACGTAAATTCTACCAACGGTAGCTTTAGATCCCAACTTTCTGAAAAATCTATGATACATGCCCTGAGTAGATCTTCTAAAATCTGAATCACCATTTCTTATTGACCATCGGTCTCGGGGTGAAAAGCTGTGCTAAAGGTCAACTTAATACCCAAAGCTCTATATAAACTCTTCTAGAAAGGTGACGTAAACCTTGGATCTCTATCGGATACAATCGAAATTGGAACACCATGCAGCCTCACTATTTCTTTCACATACAGCTCTGCGTATCTGGTCACGTCATAGGTTGTCTTAACTGGTAGGAAGTGAGCTGATTTAGTGAGCCTGTCTACTATAACCCAAATAGACTTGTATTGTGACACCCAAACCCAACGGGGCCACGAGAATTGGGGTAACCAAAAATTTTCGAATAAAAGAAGGGCTAAAAGATAATTTGTTATAAGCTGCATCTCTTATAACTCAAAGGAAACGAAACTCAAGACCAATTCGAAATTCAGCAGGTACTCAAATACGCGCGCTACTGCTAAAAACTCTTGCGGAAACAGGGTATTTCATATAACTTTGCAAGTGCGGTTTACAACAGCTGCTATTCGATATAAATATACAACCATTGCTACTGATTTAATACAGCACAACCTAATCAAAACAATATAACTAAGACACGGAAAACGTAGGCCTTGGATAAACACAACGCCACCCATCTGCTGATTCAAGTTCCACCTGCTGTTCCTCCATCAGCTGTCGTACCTGCACCATTTTAAAAGCTAGTGAGCCTAAAGGCTCAGCAAGTAAAATCTGAGTAATAACAATTTCATAAAACGCAGGCAGACATCTGTACAATGCATATGTTAAGGAACTTCCATAAACACTGTTCTTTTCGTAAACAGTTCAATAAACATTTCAATGGCAGAAACAGGGGAAGATAGCCCAGTTCCTCATTTCTTTCAATT
>KQ986447.1:224530-242770 GCA_001598015.1 Dorcoceras hygrometricum
TATCCATTAGCATTGCCCTCGGGACCGATCACAAGAGGACGCAGCAAGAAGTTCAAAGAAGCTCTTCACGGACTCATCTTGAGCACCCAAGAAATGTTTAAAGAAGAGGGGAATCCTGCACATGAAAAGCTAGTTGGAGGGTTAAGAGATTATATTGTCAATATTATTCAAGTCCAAGACTAGGAAATGAAAATGAACAAAAAAGAACGAGTACATGCATGCGCTGCATGCATAGGACATTTGGTTTCACATGCATAGGACATTTGGTTTGTTTTGGCTTTTAAATTACTTTCTTTAAGATAAGATTTTCAAATAGTATTAGATAAGGTAGGAGATTGAGTCTTTCCATTACTAGGAGATTTGTTTCCTAATAAAGAGGGATTCTAGGTTGGAAAGAATCACTAGGACTCTTGGAAACAAGTCTATATATATATTAGGAGGTGGATTTCAAAATTATTGAGTTTTATGCAAAAAAATATTTTGCTTTCTTGCAAAGTTTGTGTTTACCTTAAAATAAATCAAACTTATCAAAGTCTATAACTTTGTGGCGTTTGTCGGTTGATCTTCGCACGGATTGTCAAAGACGAGTTCCTTTGAAGGTTCGTTTGAGATTCATCGTTTTCTTTTTGTTGTGATTTTTGTTTCCTTTGAGAATTCATACGGAAAAGGATTTCACACATCCTAAACATCTTGTTCTAACGATCGGGCATAATTTGGTTCTCTTGGCCATTGAATTGAGGGCGCGTGGAAATCAATATCACGTGTTTGCCTTTCTTAACCAACGAGAATCGTATCAATTCTCGCACTGCTCAGTCCAAACAAACCTCTTGTCCTTATGAGTTAATTGAGTCATCGGCTTTGCCATACTAGAGAATCCCTCAATGAAGCGACGATAATAGCCAGCCAGACCCAAGAAACTACGAATCTCGGAAACATTCCTGGGACGCTCCCAGTTCAAAACGGCATCAACCTTGCTAGGATCTACAGAAATCCCCTCGGCTGAAATCACATGTCCCAAGAATACGACGCGATCCAACCAGAACTCACGCTTGGAAAACCGTCAGGCCAAAAGTGAAAATGTGACCCGCTTTTTGATAGCTTCCGCATGTATTTTGGTGTTTTTACTCTGTTTAGAGCACGAGGCTTGAGATTTTTTGGTATCAGAGCTTAAGCTGGTATAAGCTCGATTTCTTTGATCACACTTGAGTCTAGGCACAGTGTGGTGTGTTGCATGTGCTTGGTTATGTGACTACGTGCTGAATATTTTTGTGTTTTATTCTATCTATGCCGTATCTGTTCTGTTTTGCTTGATCCTGTTGAGTGTTTTCGTAGATGCCGCCTAGACGTCGTGGTAGAGGTAGGGGCAGTTTGAGGAATCAGCAGGACAAAATGAGGATAGGCGTAGTGCCCGTAGTCATACTCGTGTTAGCAACGAGGAGGAAGATGAGATTGCGGCACCTCCTGTGGAGCGGATGGATGTTGTTATAGAACGGTTTCAGCGGATGAACCCTCCAGTCTTCAATGGTGTTGAGTCCAGTGAGGATGCGGACTCGTGGCTCCGTAACATCATTGGTCTTTTTGATCGGGTGCAGTACGATGATGATCTTCGACTGAGTTTAGCGACCCTCTTGCTTAGGAAGGCAGCAGAGCTCTGGTGGCAAGGAGCTTCGAGTATCTTGTTGGAGATCGGTGTTGGGATCTCTTGGGATAGTTTCTGCGAGACCTTCCGACAGGAGTATGTGCCCGAGTCTTATGTGAATGCCCGGGAGCGGGAGTTCGACCATCTGGAGCAGGGTTCCATGACTGTTCGGGAGTATGCTAGGAAGTTTTCTTCTCTGTTGGCGTACGTTCCCCATGTTTCTGGCCGAGAGAGGGCCAAGCGGACTCGATTTCTTGAAGGCTTGAATGAGGAGTTGTATCAGATGGTGTTGACCAGCAAACCAAAGAGCTATGCTGAAGCAGTTGACACCGCTATTGATATGGAGAAAGGTTTGCAAAATCGTCGTGCTCGTAGGCAGCAGGAGGTGCAGGTTAGTCATCCTGCTATTCAGGGAGCGCAGTCTTCCCAGTCCTCCCAGTCAGCCCATCAGCCGCAGCAGCAGCAGGTGGCTCAGCAGTCTGGCCGTCAGAGGTTTCGACCCCGTGGTCAGCAGTTCAAGAAGAAGTAAGGTTCTGGCTCTTCTGGTTCAGGCAGTTCGAGTAGCAGTGGATCTCGGACTGAGTTTTGCGACTTTTGCGGTGGAAAGCATCCTTCCACGCAGTGTGTTGGTGTGCAGGGCTCCTGCAACCTTTGTGGTCAGTACGGGCATTTTGCTATAGTTTGTCCGTCAGCTGGATCACAGCAGACCGCAGCCCAGCCTCAGGGTAATGGAGGTCAGTCTAGGGGCCATTCTCAGCAGTTTCAGCAGCCCCGATTGGGTTAGACTCAGTTTAGGCCTTTTCAGCAGCCTGGTCCGTCGCGGTTTGGACAGTCATCTCAGCCTTTCTTCTCTGGACCCCGGCATGCTCAGGTTAACGCCATCACTAGGGAGCAGGCCGAGGAGACACCAAGTCGGATGATCGCAGGTACTTGACTTGTCTTTGACATTCCTGCACGTGTGTTGTTTGACACCGGTGCATCACATTCGTTTATTTTTTATTCGTTTGTTGTTGAGCATGGTCTGTGTACCACTTCGTTGCACGATGCTGTTTTCGTGTCTACCCCTGGCGGTGTGAGCTTGTTCTACCAGGAGGTTTTGTTGGATGGTGTGTTGCCGTTTGGTGAGCATGTCCTGTTAGCGAACTTGATCCGTTTGATTCTTTGGGATTTCGATTGCATAGTTGGGATGGATGTGCTGTCCAACTATAGGGCCTCTGTGGACTGCTTCGATGGAATTGTGCGCTCTAGCCCTTTATCTGGCGAGAAGTGGGACTTCTACGGCCAGGATTCTAGATCGAAGATCCCGTCGATCTCAGCTATGGAGATGTTTAGCTTGTTGTCTTTGGGGAATGCTGGCTTTATGATCTACGCGTTGGATGCGTCTTCTTCTTCCCGTGTTCAGCTCAGTGACGTTCCTGTGGTGCGACATTTCCCGGATGTGTTTCCGGAGGAGATTCCTGGTTTCCCTCCGAGGCGGGAGATTGACTTCAGCATAGAGCTGGTGCCTGGCACAGCTCCGATTTTGCATGCTCCTTATCGTCTGGCGCCTGCGGAGTTGAGATAACTCAAGGTGCAGTTAGATGATTTGCTGAAGAAAGGTTTTATTCGCCCACATACGACATTCATAGGATGTTTAGGTGACTACCTTGCTGGCACTTGTGCCTGGCTCCAACCGTAGTTACAATAACGTCGGCTCTTCTCGGTAGATTGCGGTAGATATCGCCAATCCGGTCCACGACCAGAAATGAGACTCCTTCGTCAGCCTGCACTAGAAGGACTGACGAGATCAGCACGAACGGATTCTCCTCGTCGAATTGGCCGGAAACAAATTTCCGACGAAGACGGGCGGCGACGGCGCACGGCGGCGCACGGCGGCGGCGGCTTGAGAGAGGAGAGGAGGGGCGGCGCTTTTAGTGCTTAGGGTTAGGGTTTGTAATCTTGTTTTTAAGTTAAGTCATAAGTCTACATTAAAAATAATAGGTGATGGATTTGGATCCGGCCCAACGGGCCCGGGTCCAACGGATGAACATTCGTTTCATCTCCATCACCGAGACTTCACCGTAACTCCGATCTCCGATCAGATCTGACCGATCGACTCAGTTTCCGAAACTGAATATTATGATCTGAAAAACCATTTTTCAGAACCCCAGTGCAAAATGACCGTTTTGCCCCTCAACAGCGGGAAACCCCGGTTTGACCCCTGTTGACTTTTAGGAAGTCGCACTCCCCAAAATACTCTTCGTATGCTCAACACATTGAGCTGAGTATCAAGATCGTTACAAAACAGTATTTACAGTTCCGTTTGGTCATTACGAATGGAATGTAATGCCATTCGGTCTCAAAAATGCTCCTTCAGAATTCCAAAGGATAATGAATGATATTTTCAATCCTTACAGTTATTTCAGTATCGTCTATATAGACGATATACTCATATTCTCAGACAATTTAGATCGACACTTTAAACATCTAAAACATATTCTCTACATAGTCAAACAAAATGGATTAGTTCTGTCACAAAAGAAAATGAAATTATTTCAAACATCAATCTGTTTTCTTGGTTACGAAATATCAAAAGGATTAAGCCAATTCATAGGGTTCCTAGTCGATTGGGCCGTCAAAATTAGGATAAGGCCGCCCGAGTTTGAGACTAGTATCTGCGATGCGAAGTACCATGTTTCATTGGTAGGGAACATTGTGATGTTCTGAGCATGCAGATAGATAGTGACCTGGTGATCTATCGAACTACCCTCTTTCGGACTTTCCAAGTGGTTACCATTTGTCGAATGGATAAGTCCGAGGTCTTGGTTGTACTGATTAGTCCTCACGACTCGAAACGTCATTGAGACTCTACATGATAGGCATCTCACTTTGACCCGTTTGCCGACTCACTTGGGGTCATGAGGCGTCAGGATTGGGTGAGACCCCGATGCATGTAGGAGTCGATGCATCGTTGTCGAGGATTCACCGCTCGCAGACATGCGTGGACATCCTATGCTATCTGAGGGGATAATAGTGTATAAATCTCTGGCCAAAGTACTAGAAGTGTTTTAGGTAAATGTGTTTACCTATTTACACTCGCGATGTCACTATTCGATCTCCAAGATGTATGCATAGCTATCAGATCTATAGCGACTCTCGATTTACCAATGGTCGTTGATCTGATTGGGATATATGGATTGAAAGGACCGTACTGTATGCTAACCACGACCAACTGGTTCTTGCAGGCACTATCAGTGATACCTAAGGGATCATGGGGCGATGTTGCTAGACGCTCTTACCATGATCCGTTGGGCAAGTCCGAGATTGTGATTCCGGAGCCACAATGGTTGTGGGCCCACGGCTAGCTGTATCCCTGAACCATTGAGGGTCACACAATTACTGGATTCGAGATTCCCGCACGGATACTCAGCTCAATATGTTGAGCATACGAAGAGGAATTTGGGAGTGTGACTTCCTAAAAGTCAACAGGGGTCAAACCGGGGTTTCCCGCTGTTGAAGGGCAAAACAGTCATTTTGCACTGGGGTTCTGAAAAATTGTTTTTCAGATCATAGTATTCAGTTTTGGAAACTGAGTCGATCGGTCCGATCTGATCGGCGATCGGAGTTACGATGAAGTCTCGGTGATGGAGATGAACTGAATGTTCATCCGTTGGACCAGGGCCCGTTGGGCCGGTCCTAGTCCAACACTAAGATCTATTTAATAATGGATTATACTTCATAACAAAATATTACTACACCATTAACCCTAAACCTAGCTTAAGAGCGCCGCCCCCTCCTCTCACAAGCCTCGCCGCCGCCGCCCGGTGCACGCCGCCGCCGCCGCCGCCGTTTCGCCGGAATTTGTTCCGGCCAATTTTGACGAGGAGAATCCGTCCGTGCAGATCTCGTCATGCCTTCTAGTGCAGGCTGACGAAGGAATCCCGTCTCCGGTCGTGGACCTGATTGGCGTTATCTACCGCAGTCTACCGTGAAGAGCCGACGTTCTTGTATTTCCGGTTGGAGCCAGGCACAAGTTGCCAGCAAGGTAGCAAATTCTAAACGCCCTATGAATGTCATAGCTTGTAGTTTTACAGTATTGATCGTCTCCCGGCACCTGTTTTTCTGTTCTTCCACTGCCTCGCCGGGGGGGCGCGATCCGGATCCCAACAATAGCCACATCTGGATTGTCTGTTACCAATTGATATGAAGTACTTGCAACTTGTGCGTCAGATGTTGGTGGTTGTGTGGCAAGATCTGTTTGCACATCATCTGCTTGAGCAATGTCTGTTTGGACATCTTGTGCATTCGTTGCTTCAGCTCCAGCAGCAGGCACACTTGAAAGATCCGATCCTGTGTTGAGTCAACGTTAGTCAAATCGATGACTACTGGATTACCTGTCAGATCTTGTTGAGCATTGTTATGCGGTGTGTCCAGTGCTGGTTCCATCTCAGCTGAATGTCTTTTTTGAGCCACATCATCATCTGAGTCATCAATGTTGGAAGATTCTAGACGTGTACATAAGTCGTTAAGGCTCGCAGCTGAGTTGGATCTAAAGCTTGTCTCATCAAAGACAACGTGTGCTGATTCTTCAACAGTCAGACTTCTATTGTTGAATACTCGATAAGCCTTGCTCACTGCTGAATAACATAGGAAGATACCTGCATCAGATTTTGCATCAAAAGTTGTTAGGTGCTTCTTACCATTATTATGAATGAAGCATCTACACCCAAACACCTTGAAATATGAAATATCAGGTTTCTTGCCACTCCAGATCTCATATGGGGTTTTACCGTGCAACTTATTAATCATAGATCTGTTCTAATTGTAGCAAGCTGTGTTAACTACTTCTGCCCAGAATTTTTGCGAAATATCAGAATAAGCAATCATAGATCTAGCAGCTTCTTTTAAAGTACGATTTCTCCTCTCAGCAAGACGTTCTGCTAAGGAGTTCTAGCTGCTGAAAGCTCATGCTTTATCTCAATTTCTTCTAGATAAGAAGTTAATTTATGATTTAAAAATTCAGTACCACGATCACTTCTTATCCTGTTGACTGTACAAGATCTGTCATTTGCAAACGTTTTAAAAGGCGTATCAGCTGGTCAGCGGTATCAGATTTTGCCTTTAAAAACAACACCCAAGTAAATTTTGTAAAAACATCAATAACAACTAGGGTGTAGTTCATTCCCCCTAAGCTAGTTACCGGAATAGGACCAAAGAGATCCATATGTAAAAGCTCTAAGCTTTGGGAAGAGAGTTTACCGCCTTTCTTTTTAAAGGTGGATTTAATTTGTTTACCAAGCTGACATGCGGCACAGATCTTGTCCTTTGAAAAATTGATTTTGGGCAGATCAGAAACCAGTTCATGCTGACTCAAATGGGAAAGCGTTTTAAAGTTTAGATGGTTCATTCGCTGATGTCACAACCAGCTCTTGGAAGAGTTGGCTGCTAAGCAAATTTGTTTAGATCCTATGGGTTCTGACCAATTGATAATGTAGGTCTTCCCCGACCTTTTACCTACCAATACAGTCAGTCCTTCTGGACTCCGAACTGTGCATGTGTGCTATTGAAAGTTAACAATGTAACCCTTGTCACATAGCTGACTTATGCTATTCAAAATATAATGCAAATTATCAACAACTAGAACATCAGATATTGAAATGTTACCTTGGGTAAGCTTACCCTTACCCACAGTGTTACCATGTGAGTTACACCAAAGACTATTTTTGCTCCTTTGTGTGGAGTAACATATGATAACAGTTTTGGGTTTCCAGTCACGTGTCTTGCACATCCACTATCCAGGTACCATATGATCGATTCACCTTCAGCTTTGTACCTGTTGTCCTGCAATCATAAAAACAGATTTTGGTACCCAATTTTACTTGGATCCAGATAGGATTACCCCTTTCGGGACCCATACTTGAATTACCCTCACAGTTTTCCCAGTATGATAGTCCATAAGGGTCTGTGCAGAAATGTTGTGAGATCTATTGAGCTTTGGTTTGATATTCTGACCATTTAGATCTCTACGGGGCCTAAACTTTTTCCATTCAGACTTAACCTTCTTAGATCCACGTCTTTGTTGGTTCCGAACAAATGACTTGGATACAGCTTTTGCCTTTTCCTTGTCAAGTATGTTCTTTAGCCAACCAGACTTAGGACTCTCGGGTCTGTCATAGCCAATACCAGCTTTTCCTTTCTTATTCAATAGCTTCGAGATCTGGTCATCATACCGTACCGACTCGCATGGATCATGTATCACACTAGCTTTGACAAAGCTCATCTTTTTAAACTTGTCATGTGCTAGATTTGATTGAGTACAAGTCTCTCCAGAGCTGCTTACACCAGTATTGAAACCTAATCCAGTTCTATCATTCGCTGGCTTCTGAATCTCACACAGCTTGTCTAGAGAGATAGAAGACTGGGTCCAGGAGCTCATTATTGAATTTAATTTTTCAATTTCAGACTAGAGCTCACAGTACTTTGATCTCAACAATTCATTCTCAGCCTTCAGCTTACTCAACTCGATTTTTAAACTGTCAGCTTCACCAAGTTGAACGGTACTTGGTTCAAATGAACTATTTTTCAAATCAATGTTTTCAGCCTTAACTTCCTCGAATGTGTGATAAAGCTTACGATACTCTTGGACCATATCATTTGGTGCACTGATTAGGTCCTCTCGTGTAAATTCAACATTAGAGAAATCGAATACCTCGTAGTCAGATGTTTGATCAGCCATGAGACAGTGAACTTCCTCCTGTTCACTATCGCTGGATGAGGAGCTACTTGACAAGAAATCTGAATCAGTATCAGCCAGTTCTTGTTGCTTTCCTCAGCAACTAGCACCTTTCTATCATTCTTTCTGTTGGGCCTTCTGTCAGATCTTGTCCTCATTCTCCTATACTTGGATCTATCCTTGGATCTCTCTTTGGTTCGATCATCATTCTTCTCATCTATTTTGTATCTATCCTCCTTCTTTATCCTATTGCAATCAGCTGCAAAATGTCCTGGACGGCCACAATTAAAACAGTTCATATCAGTTGTAACTATCATTTTTATGGACATTATTATAAGTAGTATAAGGGTTGTAGGATCTTCTCAAGTATTTCCCAAACTTCTTAACGAAGAGGGACATTGCGTCGTTGCTGAGTTGATCAGCTGTATTGCTGGTGCTTGGAGAGCACTGTTCAGATGTTGTAGCAGCTAACGCTTTGGTCGGCTGGGATGCTGAGGATCCAGCTTCTGCTCTAGTTTCCAACTCGAACTCATAAGCTTTTAGATTCGCGAAGAAGTCATGCAGTTCCAGCTTGTTTAAATCTTTAGATTCTTGCATTGCCATAGTCTTCACGTCCCATTCCCTGGGCAACGCTCTCATCACTTTCAATGCCAAATCACGGTTGCTATACTCTTTTCCCAAGCTAGTCAACTCAATCACCACGGTGCTGAATCGCTCATCAAACTCCGTCATTGTTTCTCCATCTTTCATCTTTATTGACTCATATTTCTGTTGAGCCACTGTTAGCTTGTTTTCCTTTGTTTCTTCATTGCCTTCACAAATTTGTGTCAGCTTCTCCCATATCTCCTTTGCTGTGGCGCAGGTTTTAATCATGCTGAACATGTTTTTGTCATCTCCTTTGCTGTGGCGCAGGTTTTAATCTTGCTGAACATGTTTTTGTCCAACATCTTATAAATAATGTCCCTGGCCTCGTTATCCAGATTCGCTTTCTTTTGTCCTCGTTGGAGTACTCATGTCTGCTCTTTTCTAGATACTGGGGCTCTCCATTAGATATAGCAATGGCCAAGTTTGGCTTCATAATTTTCATCGGCCATTCTGTGATGACCGACCACATATCATCGTTCTGAGCAGCCAGATGCGCTTGCATACGAATCTTCCAGTCATCATAGTTCTCCTTGGAAAACATAGGAATTTTGTTGTGAGAAGTAGACATATTTGAATATAATAAAGCACAAACTACAAGCTGTTCAATAACTGAGATGCGCATGCTCTGATGCCAATTCATAGGATCAATGTGGCTCGAAAAACAGGCCTAGGAGTTCAGAAGGGGGGGGGGGTTGAATGAACTCCTTGGTATTTTTAATATTTTCGAAACCTTTAAAACGATTTTTACAAGCACCCGCTTAACTTCAATTCGAGTTATCAGATTTAAGGTATCTCGGTTTTAATGCTGATTTCTTGGCTAACAGTAAGTGTGCGGAAATAAGCCAATCAATCAGTGAACAGTTAAAGCTTAAATAAATGTGATAATGTAAAAGTATAGGGTCAATGATTTGTTTATGGAAGTTCGGATATCAATATCCTACGTCTCCCCTTCTTCCTTTTCAGGAAGGTTCCACTAGAAGATTTGATGTTTACAGCCTCTATAACCACCCAATCACCGAGCCTCGCTCCAGGTGAACTCCTAGAAACTCCCAACAACAAGCAATGTCACTGCTGAATACAACACTTAGAATTTCTATAAAACGGCTTTGTGTAGCACGTTTGTTACAGACTCAACAATGAATGATACAATGGAATGCAAAGCTATTGAGACTGTAAATCTTCTGGTTTTAACAATAAAACTTGATTACAAAAGGTAACCAGAAGATGTATCTCGAAGGTAATATCTGTGAAGGCTTGAACTGTGAAGTGTTCTTCGAGATTAGGATACTGGACTTAGGACAATTTCTGAAATATAAATTTCCAGTAGCTGTTTGAGCTTTAGAAAGATAAATTCAATAGACGAGAATGAGCCAGAGAAGGAGAGCTTCTTGAATTTAAAATCCTGCTATGTATACCCTTCGTCCACAACGGTCATTAGATCTCACCAAGGAAACAAAATCCCTTTTTGAATATATGTTTTTCGTACCACCGTATGTCCTGCTCCATGAAATGGTAATCTGCGCTTCGTCAGAGCCAAAATGTCGTCTATCCATATTTGTGCAAACATCGTATAACGTCCTCTGTATATTGTGTACTATTTACCCAAATAGCACTGACAGTGTCTCCTTAATTCTAGGCAATTGTACGATTCAATATTCACCATTGATTCTTTCCAATTTAAACATTGATAGCGCTTGAATCGATTCGTCGTTTGCGCCTGAAAGTTTTCCCTTTAATACTGTTATTTCTTTCTTGATGACGATGACTATTTCATCGCTGAATAGCTGTCACAGCTGAATTTACCAACAGCTCAATGTTATAACAGCTGAAATACATCAACAAATGAAATACTAGCTCAGTTTTTCATGTAATCCATAGTCTGAATAGTTCCTAAATAGTCACATCTCAGTCAAAAGCAACTGTAGCCAACGTCTGAAAATACTCACCACTTAAGTAGATACCCAACTGCTGAATACACTCGCTTCTGAAATAGATACCCAACTGCTGAAAACACTCTCTTCTAAAGTAGATACCCAACTGCTGAATACACTCGCTTCTGAAGTAGATACCAAACTGCTGAATACACTCGCTTCTGAAGTAGATACCCAACTGCTGAATACACTCGCTTCTTATGTAGATACCCAACCTCTGAATACACTCGCTTTTGAAGTAGAACCCAACTGCTGAATATAAACCGAAGACTAATTGCGTACCCCTTTGAATCAACATCTGAATATGCGAAGCTGTTAATTGCAACGGCTGATTGTCCAGAAGTAATTTTGAATTCAGCACTTGTCTTACTTTTGTTATCACCAAAACTAATAAATTTTATTTTAACACTGTTAGCCACTATGAGCGGAATGGGTAGCTCCCACACCTCATGAGTTGGGCAACAGCAGGTTGAGCCATGTGTTGCATCTGGTACCGTGTGTTGAGACGAGTGGGTAGCTCCCATATACTCACACACCCCGTGGCCACTGATATCTGTCAGGCCCTGTGCTAATTACTAACAATTAACACATAATAAGCGCATAAACACGGAAGCTTAAAATCAGGGCTTAAAAATTTTTCGAAATACAATGGCCTGAACTTCAAATCATACATTCAAAATATGCAATACTCAAAATATGAGTTAACTCATACAACACGTAACAACATAATATCAATTCAAAATACAGATCCCCAATACATGATAACACAGGGCATCCCCCGGTTCAATACATATCATATATATGGACTGGGACTCAAGGACGCGGGGATCGACCAGCTGAACTTCCACTTTGCCCAACTAGGTTACCTGAAACTCCTGCAATTGGGCAACGCAGACCCAAACAAGCAAAAGCAGGAAAAACAAGTACGAGGTCAAGCCTCAGTACGAAGAGCTATCAAAGCAGATAAACATGCAACATGCTATAAATCAATGCTATGAATGCATGAGGCTAACAAAGGAAATCGGTAAGCAAGGCCAGTGCATCAACCGGCAATCATATCAAATCGCCTCTATACCGCGGTCTATCAACCGGGAAATCATCGGTCCGTGATCATCGGGGCCCGTCAGCCCATCACGGCTCGGCGGTAAACAGAACAGAACTCAATCAATTCCATCACCTAAATTCACGTAAGTCACATAACAGCAATTCACAACATCGAAACTAGACATGTTCATGCTCCAGCTGCTAAGGTTGCTCAATCGTACCTTAATTCCTCAACAAACTACCTCAAAAAGGCACGGCAAACACACTGTCTAAAGAAGCAGATTATTCTGGCTTTGAAATTCACGGCAGAAGGCTTCCTAGAGGTTGAAATCTGGAATCATACACAAAAGATTCAAGAAATGGCTAACACAATTCTACCTCCAACTCCCTACCAAAAACTCACGGAAAACCCTCTATACTCACGGCTGGAAAGACCATAATTCGAATCAACATTCAAATCCCACCATACAACTTAACAGAAGGCCAAAATCACGCTAGGAACAATATTCAAAGATCAAAGAACCGGAAGCTACCTGCACAACTCAAATCACTGCCAAAATCAGTAGCTTCGCAATTCTGCCTCAGCTCACTTCAGCCTTCAAAAGTGGTATGGAAAGAAATATCTTTTCGAGGGCTTTCCAACGCTACCAAGAACGCGAAAAACGGAGGTCGGAGTCAACGGGAAATCGCGATAGAAAGAGACGGTGAACAGTAGCTATTTCGAGGGTTTCGAGTTTGAGGATAAGAAATATCAGGTCTGGAATGCTCTAAGTGTAACTAAACACTTATATAAATATCCTCAACTCAAAAGCTACCAAACAAGTCAAACACCGACAAAAACAGAGTCCTACAACTCAATTAATCGCGAAACAGATCCCTCGCATACAACAAAGGCAAAACAGACTTCACGCTCTTCGCAAAACTCTCGCGCAAGCATAAAACGACAAAGTTTTGGCAAAACAGATCCCAGCGCCAAAAAACGCGCAAAACGCAAAGAAGATCTCAGCGTTAAAATACGAAACGACGTCGCAGGCTAACCAGATCTTAGCGCTCCAATTCAACGCACAAAACGACATCGCTCTCAAAACAGATTCCAGCGCTACGCTGCTCTCGCGCGCGCAAGTTCAAAACGACGGCGTCTGAGCAAAACAGATCTCACTCTTGCGCGACAACAGATGTCAACGCTTCTCGTTGACCAGTTCGCGAAAGCTGCATACGTCATCAAATCTCACCGCGCATTTTCACGCTCGCTACACGAAACCAGATCTCTCGCCAACGAACGCTACACGCTCTAACAACAGATTTGCTTACGTCACCATAAGACCTGCTTACTTCAGCAGATCTCTCACGATCCAGCTTCTAGCGAACAGATCTCATACAACATTCGATCAAATCAACTTCAATTCTCCACCAGATTTCACCCGAAAAACACAACTAAAATCTGGACAATTCAACTAAAGATTTGAATATTTTCCAAAGCAGATTTCATCAAAATCCGAATCCAGAAACCTTAAATTCTTTATTCTCGTGACTAATCTAACTCAAAATCCGATTAATCACAAATTAGAAATCTGAATCCTCACAATATCTGTTTTCCATTGCTATCAGCCTTGATTATTGGTCAGTGTTGCCTTCAAGATTCTGGCTCCCTGCCTTTGGGTGTAGCCTTCTGTTGTGCTCAGTTGTTCATGCATAGCATTTGCATATTACTTGTTGCTTACCATTAGCTGTTTTATGTTGCTCTCCGTACTGGGGTTTGACCCCATGTCCCTCTGGGGCTGGTATTGTTTTACTGTATGTGTTTTCAGGTTAACATGGTTACTCTGTGGGTCGTGGAGTAGACCCAGCTGCTGGTGCCCCAGAGGTGGTTAGAGTGTCCTAGTTAGCGTATAGCATATATGTATAAGCACTGTTAGCCGGGGAGTTCCATGGGCTTTGTTGTATTTCAGTTGCTTTTGGTAGTGCTTGTATTTATTAAATGTTGTACTGTTGTACTGAATTGTGTTTATAGAACTGGGATATTTTGTGTATTGTTGTATTTTAAATTATATATTTTAATCGTCAGGCCAAAAGCGAAAATTTGAAGCCACTTTTGTATGCTTCCGCTATTGTTTTGCGTGGTTTAACTCTGTATTGTGCACGAGGCCTGACATTTTTGGTATCAGAGCTTAAGATGGGATAAGCTCGATGTCAGGCCCCGTGCTAATCACTCAAGATTAACGCACAAACAAGCACATAATCACGGAAGCGTAAAAATCGGGCTTAAAAATTTTCGAAATAACTTGGGCCTAAACTCAATTCATCATTCAAAATATCAATAATCAAAATACGAGTCAAATAAAACTCAACCAAAACAGGTAACATAAAATCCCAAAAAGATACAGATCCCCATATACACATAAACACAGGGCATCCCCTGGTTCAATACATAATACAATATATAACTGGGACTCAAGGGAATGGGGATCGACCAGCTGGCGCTCCACTCGGTCCAGCTTGGTTACCTGAATATCCTGCAAATGGGTATCACAGACCCAAAAGACACAAAAGCAGGAAAAGAAATACAAGGTCAAGCCTCAGTACGAAGAGCCATCAAAACAGCAAATCATGCAACATGCTATAAATCAATGCTATGAAATGCATGAGGCTATCAAAGAATCGGAAATAAAGACCAGTGTATCAACTGGCAAATAATTTCAAGTCGAGCCTCTATACCCACACAGTATATCAACCTGGGAAATCATCGGTCCATGATCTTCAGGGCCCGTCAGCCATCACAGCTCGGTGGTAGACACTCGAATCCGGCAGTGACCACTCCGATGATAGAGTTGGACTTTTCAGGCACGACACATATGTCGGCCAGTCACAATATGGCTCTCAATCGGGACATCAATTAATCAATCAGGCTCAAGATTTATGCATGAATGCCATTCAATAATCAATTCTAAATGCATACAATCACAATACGTGAAAACAGAACATAAATGACCAAAGCAGGTAACATCTGTTCACGTAATTCAGCCATAATTTCAACAAAAAATTCATAACACGAAATATAGCCATGTCCACACTCCAAGCTGTTAGAACTTCTCAATTCGTACCTCACAGCTTCAATCTACCTCAACAGATTTCTCAAAGGCACGGCAGAACTCAGCCTAAGAAAACCAGCTTTCTCCTGACCTCCTCAACCTCGGCAGAAGCTATCCTGCGCCTTAAATTCTAGCTTCCAGAAGAACCAAAGAACACACGGTTCAGATCTCACGAAAATCTTCGAACAAACAGGTTCTTCGCACTTCTCTCCAATTCCGACTCAGGCCTCCTAGCAAGTATCCATCGAAAGAGCAACTCAAGAAGAATCCAGCGCCACTAATCACGTTCAAAACAACGGCTGGAATCGACAGAAATCTAGGGAAGAAATGTTCGGGTGAACAGTAGCTATCGAGGGTTTCGAAGATGAAGATAAGAAATATCGGGTGGAAAAATAATCTAAGTGTTGCTCAACACTTGCATATATAAATCTCCATACAACAGCTGCTGTTTCCCTAAATCAGTCGACAGGTAATGCTACAGTAGAAATCTTACAACTGGAACCAACGTTTCCCTTCAATCGAGTCAGTTGATATAATCAGACGTTGCACTACACAACGAGACATCAAAACGACGCCGTAACAACTAATCATAACGACGTCGCAGCTCTCAAACAGCTGAATCTAAAATAATATCAAAACGAAGTAGCATCACTTCCTCAGCTGCCAGTAGATATCTCTCTCTCATCGACCAACAGCTGAACACGCTAGCTATCTCAAACGACGTCGTAGAGGAACACATCACCATTGCTGTCAACATCTGATGACCAACACAACCAACAGCTGATACAAAGCGTTACACCCAAAACGCCGTCGTTCCAACTTATCCAAACGACGTAGTTTCGTTACGCGCTAACAAATGTAAAACGACGTCGTCACACTGCCAGCAGCTGGTCACTCAAAGCAACAGCTGATCACTCTACTGAATAAACTCCCTCGCAAAAGCAACAACTTAGCGCTAGAACATCAGCAGTCAACTCCTCAGGGTTGACCAACTCATGGCGTCATCTCGTTCAATCTCACGCCCGCGCAACAATTGCCAACAAATTCCTCTCCAGCTGATGACCAACACTTGACAGCTGCTCGCACAGCTAACGCTAACTGCTGCTTCCTGCTACACACTTAATGCTGAAATACCAACAGCTGAATTGCCCGCAAGCCTTCGCATAAAAACGCTGCTGGCTCTACATTTCCCTCTAGCAAAATGCAACTGCCGAACTCCAATTCCTCAGAAATATGAATTTAAAAATCCCTAAATCTCGTGACTAATCCTAAGCAAAACTGATTAATCACTATTCGAATTTCTCAATCCTCACATTCTCCCCAACTTAAGATATTTCGTCCTCGAAATCAAAGGAACAATAGGGAAGAACTCAAACCAAACATGTCAAGCAACACACAAACAACTGAACAACTCGAATAAAAGCTTAGAATTTACCTGGAATTCTCACTATCATTGCTCAAATAGATGAGGCCAGTCTTGTCTCATCTTCTCCTCAACTTCCCAGGTATCTTCTTCTCGGCCATGCTTACTCCATTGGGCCATTACCAACGGAATTATCTTGTTCCTCAACTGTTTCTCCTTCCTATCCAGAATCTGCACTGGATATTCAACATAACTCAAGGCAGAATCTAGCTCAACTTCGTCGGTTCTCAAAACATGGGAAGGATCTGGCTCATATTTTCTCAACATTGACACATGAAAAACATCATGTATCGCTGCTAACTCATCAGGCAGCCTCAATCTATAAGCCAACAGTCCAATCCGTTCAACAATCTCAAAAGGACCAACGAATCTAGGAGCCAATTTGCCCTTAAATCTGAATCTCATAACACTCTTGAAAGTAGAAATCTTAAGAAACACACGATCGCCAACCTCAAACTCTAACGGTCGACGTCTTTGGTTAGCATAGCTGGTAAATATATCTTGTGCAGCCTTCATCCTACTCCGAATCAAATCAATCTGATCTTTCATATGCTGCACAAACTCAGGAGTAGAAAGCTGTTTCTCGCCAACCTCTTCCCAACAGATTGGAGATTTGCACTTGCGACCATACAAAGCTTCAAATGGGGCCATCCCAATAGTCACTTGGTAGCTGTTGTTATACAAAAACTCGACTAAGGATAAGGAATCCTGCCAGCCACAACTGAAATCCATCACAACTGCACGCAGCATATCTTCTAAAGTCTGAATGGTCCGCTCAGACTGACCATCTGCCTGTGGGTGATAGGCGGTACTCATAGCCAATCTCGAACCCATCGCTGCATGCAAGCTCTTCCAAAATCGAGATGTGAATCTTGGATCTCTATCGGACACTATCGAAACAGGCACTCCATGCAATCTAACCACATGGTCGACATACAACTTTGCCATTTTCTTCATCAAACACCTCACATAATAGGGAATGAATGTCAGGCCTCGTGCTCATAACAGAGTAAAAACACACAAACACATGCGGAAGCTATTAAAAAGCGGATAAAATTTTCTCTTTCGGCCTGGCGAGTTAAAACAATATAATTTAAAATAGTGCGATACTCAAAATATATCCCAGTTTATAAAATCAACAAAACAACAAATGGCTACAAACCATAACAAAACAGTATAGCATACAACCACAAGTATCAGACTCCAACTACCGGATACAGCCACAAAGCACAGGGCAACCCCCTGGCTAACTCATCTGATACATATAATTATGCTATACGTAACTGGGATACCCTAACCACCTCCTGGGGCACCACCAGCTGGATTAAAACTACGACCAGCTGTAAAACCTGGGTTTCCTGAAAACAACACAACAAGGAGAACAACCAAGCCCCAGAGGGACATGGGGTCAAACCCCAGTACGGACAGCAACTATAAAACAGCAGTAAACAGCAAGAATAAAATGCAGATGCTATGCATGAGAAAGGAGACAACAGCTCAATGGAATCTGCAACATAATATGTGGCCACGGTGAGTGTAGGACATGTGGGTGCTACCCACTCACCCCTACTCGCCCACCCTTACCAGATGCATCAACAACCCAACCTATGAACTGTGGTAGCTAACCACTCGGCGCATAGGGGAAATGAGAGTGCGGAATCACCGCTCGCCCTCGCATCACGGTAAGAAACAGAGAAACACAACGAACAAAGGCTGCAATAGCTGAATGGAATGCGTGTATGCAACATGCTGGAATA